>KZ350408.1:6679-18853 GCA_002352805.1 Teladorsagia circumcincta | reverse complement strand
CGGAGAGCAGAGTGTGGAGAATGCACTTGGAAAACCTTCAAATCACCATCTTTGCTTGCTTGAACAATTGTCGATGGCGATCGGAAACGTCAAACGAGTCACTTTTTATTGCTGATTTAAGCAAAATAAATGAAAACTGGTTATATGAGTTTCAAGTGGGAAATAGTTCCTCAACTTTCAGACCGAATTTCGTCTTCTCAGCAGCGAATTTCGAAAAGTAGTCAGTCTCAAAGCGACGCGATGACCTCTGCTAATGGTAAGCAAAGTGGGTACACATTTAGTATCGCCTACTTATTGTAGTGTATCCAATTTTCTTGTTGCACGATGGATTTATTCAGACCAAATATACGGTTCAGTTTGAAAGACTTCCAAATTTTCTTTCTCCATATAAGCATTGAGAAGAAATTTTCGAATACGTTTTCAGGTCGAGTTTCGTCACAACCGCAGATATCGGAGAGCCCTGATGTGGTTCAGGATTCTACTGCGAAAGAAACCGCTTCGAAAGCTAGCCAAGGTTGAAATCATCTCGTTTCGGCATCAGCTCAACTCTTACATTTTGAAATCCTTAATTTTTTTCAATCTACCGAAATTTGCCATTTTACTCTCCATTTTGTTTTTGAATTTTCCGAGTATAATCGAAATACTATTAATAATTAGGCAAACGATTTTCAGATCAATTCTCGCCATTGGAAGAGCAGGTATTAGACAGCTCAGAGCATGTTCGAATGGCCGCTGCAAAAGAAACGATCTCAAATGCCAATCGAGGTTGAACATTGTTTATTTAGTTATTAGCCCTATCAAAAGTTGTGCTATGAATAAGTCTTTTTTCACTCATTTTATCAATGGTAGCAACATTTATTCAGCTGTCGTTGCATCAACTTCTCCAACAGATGGACAGCACAGTACTCCGTAAGTATCAACATGTATACTTCCAACTTGCTTGCCTATTTCCTTTAAAATTTGTCAACAAAACAGAAGCGCCTGCGAAATATCAATGACCAGTTCAGCTGCGCACGCATATGCGTGCATCACAGGGAATGCAATAGTACAGGGCTGTCGATATTTCTATAGTTCATCGTTGCAAAATCCGCCCACCTTGGTGGCGCCTACACATAGCATTTTACCCCCTTCCTTCGCCAAGCTTTATCCACTTCTTCCCGGCCTCTGGGCCTTTTTCGAATCTACTTCTAATATTACGCGGCAAACTCCACGTACCTTATAACATTTGGCCCATCCTTTCGCCAACCCTTATCCACTTTTCACCGACCTCTGGGCCCTCTTTGAACCTATCTATACTGCTATGTGGCAGATTCCAAATACTTCTGCTCACGCCCCACTCGGCAAAACCTGCTTAACTCTGTTCTCTTTTCGGGCTCTCCACACTTTTTTTTCCGGTCTCCAGGACTTCTGGGGACCGAGCTGTGACGTTTCCTATATCACCGCCCACTTTTGTGCATGTCCCGCCCACTAAAAGCTGTTGACCTCAATTCCTTCACCGATCCCGATCCACTTTTTTCCAGGCCTCCACGACTTTTTGGAACCGAGCCGAGTTGTAGCAGTCGTACTTCGCGGATAACTCCGCCCACTTTCGAGCATGCTTAGTCCTCCGATAGTGTTGACCCTTTTTCCTCCGCCAATCCCCTGTCCACTTTTTCCCGGTCTCCGGGACTTCTTGGAACCGAGTTATAAGCCTGGTAGCAACCCGCCCACTTCTGTGTTTGCCCCGCCCAGCACTGATAATTAGCTTCTTCCCTCTTCTAATCTCTAACCACATCTTTTTCCAGTGTCTAAGTCATCTCGGAGCCAAATTATGAGATCTTGTAAGGAGCGTAATCGAGTTACGAATTCTTGTGGCAACCCGCCCACCTTGGTCCATGCTTTGCTCATCTATGGTATGGACTCCCATCTCCTCGCCTACCTCTAGCTACTTTTTTCCCATATCTGAAACTTCTTGAAACCGTGTTATGAACTTCCGTGGCAAACTCCGCCCACTTTTGCGCATACCTCGCCCACTAACAGCACATGACTTCATTTCCTTTGCTGACCTCTATCCATTTTTTCCTGATCTCCAGGACTCCCTGAAACCGAGTTATAAGTTCAGAAGCAAACTCCGCCCACTTCTGTGTTTGCCCCGCCCAGCACTAATATTTGGCTTCCTCCCTCTTCTATCCTCTATACACGTTTTTTTCCAATCTCCAAGTCGTTTTGGAGCTGAATTATGATACCTTGTAGGAACCGCAATTGAGCTGTGAATTCTTGTGGCAAACTCCGCCCACTTTGGTGCATGCTTCGCGCACCGATGGAAATTGACCTTCACCTCTTCTCCAACCTCTACCCACTTTTTTCCGTCACCGGGACTTCCTGAAACCAAGTTATGAACTCTTGTGGCAAACTCCGCTCACTTTTGTGCATGCCCCGCCCCTAATAGAAGAGGAATTCATTCTCTTTGCTGACCTCTATCCATTTTTTCCTGATCTCCAGGACTCCCTGGAACCGAGTTATAAGTTCAGTAGCAAACTCCGCCCAGTTCTGTGTTTGCCACGCCCAGCACTGAGGTTTAACTTCCTCCCTCTTCTATCCTCTACACACGTTTTTTTCCAGTCTCCAAGTCATTTTGGAGCCGAATTATGAGACGTTGTAAGAACCGCAATTGAGCTGTGAATTTTCGTGGCAAATTCCGCCCACTTTGGTGCATGCTTAGCCCACCGATAGGAATTGACCTTCATCTCTTGTCCAACCTCTACCCACTTTTTCCCGTCACCGGGACTTCCTGGAACCGAGTTATGAAATGTGGTGGGGAACTCCGCCTGCTTTCGCGCATACTCCGCCCGCTAGTAGCGGTTGACCCAACCCCTTCCGTCAACATCTATCCACTTTTTTCTCGGTCTCCGGGACTTCTTTGAACCGAGTTATAGGCCTAGTTGCGAACTCCGCCCACTCCGGTGCACGCCACGGCCAGCTCTAATGTTTATGTTTCCCTCGTCCACTAACCTCTATCCACGTTTTTTCCGGTCTTTCAGTCATCTGGGAGCCGAGTTATGAGGTTTTGTAGGAAACGCCATTTGCTCAGGAACACACTCCGCCCATTGTGGGTGGACTTCCGCTCACTTCAATTATACTGGGAACACCTTAGACATTACTTTACTCCGCCAATTTTTTTCTGCTCTCTAGGCTTTCTTCTAACCGAGTTATGAATATTTTCATTGAGCACCACTTTTTTAGAGAACGCTCCGCCCACTGGGGGTAGGTCTCCCCATGTTAATCTGGCTTACCAACGCACACCTATACCCACTACTGTCCCCACTCTCGAGGCTGTTTGTGACTGAATTTGGAATCATGGTCCTCAGTACCACTCATTTCGATGCACGCCACGCCCACTGTGGGCAGGGCTCCGCGTGGCTGATGTATGTTTCGTACTTCTAGAGAAGTGGCTCACCCATCTCAAACTTGATCCGGACTCTGTAGGTTGTTGCTCACTCAGTATCGAATTTCGTGACAGACGGACAGACAGAAAGACTTAGCGCATTATATATAGTAGGGATTTCTGAATACTTGCTTTATTGTTTTCTCAGGTTTTACAATTTTGCAGCCATCTGGATCCTATTTTTGTGTCGGAGTCAAGTGACACCTGCGAAAGTGCGTATCAGCGTCTTTACTGTGCTATCGTCATCCCTTCCGATCAACCTCCGGTTAGTCCTGCTTTCCGAATAATCACACTCGCTTCTTTTCTGAAAATCGTCATTGACGATGGCTCACGCTAGGAAACGTAGCTCTATACTCTCGGCGGTCATCTCAACAGCTAGAATTTTGGAATCAGCCAATTTTTTTTCGAATCTTCCAAAAATTACAAACACATCTCACATGTTTCGATTTTCTCTCATCGCTACTTGTTGTTGAAATGCCAGCAGCGTGGTTTGAGCTCTTAACCACAAGGCTGATTGCGTAGCCATGAACTCAGCCATTTTTTCAAATTTGTTTCTTCATTTCTTTTGTGCATTCCAGAAGCAGCTTTACTAATCCACAAGAAACTCTTTTCCTTGCTATACAGGGGGGGGGGGGCAAAAAAGGACATTTTGCCCATGTCGCACTTCGACCCTTTTTTCTTCGCAGAGACTGCCGTTTTTGACCGAACTTTCTCAGCCTCACTGCTTTCACCGTCTTCAGAATATGACGTCATCTATCAGCGTCAGGGACATTAGCTCTGACCATGCAAACCCCCTCGGAATCCGCCTTCCAGAAAGAGTCGTAATGGTACACGACGATCCGTTGAATACCCCACTGAGCTGGACCTGTGCACCTTGTTTTCGGGGTAAATTTTCCTGATGCCGTCCAGTGCCGCCGTAGTTGGCCGCCATGATGGGTTTGTTACAGAATGGAATGTGCTCTTTAACTCTGAGTTGCGAGTATTCTGTTTGAATTGAGCAAAGTGTGATCAAATCCATTTTAGTACGGAAACAATATGTCTTTTTTTTATTGGCCCCCTCCCCCTGTATAATCTTCCAGGGGCTGTATGCTGAATATTGGGGAGGGGATGGGGTTCCCTGCCGGCGATGCTGGATCTTGAGGAAGGTCTGGGGACTCTAGCATTGTTTCTTTGCAGGTCTGGTTAGCGCTCAAAAATTCGGATGCAGTCCGATAGAAGACTCTTGCGAGTAGACTGTAAAGAGAGTTGTTGCTAGTTTTGAATCCTTTTACTCTAGCACACAATGTTTTATCCTTTTGCGACTACTAACATGCTTTGAGCGCCTTACATTCGCTTTTCATGTCACAATGGAATTGAGATTCTCAAACTTCTTGTATCTTAACAGTGTGAACACTTTTGTTACTACCCAAGTGAATATATTCTAGAATAATCCTGATACCGATGCGGAATTGCGAAAGATAACAGTAGAATGGCAAAATCGCATAGAGTCTATGTTGGAAAAATCTGAGATTTCAAGCGGTGCTGCGGAAAAATATTTGTATGGTGCACTCAAAGCACAGAAAGACCTACTGGGACGTGATCAGGTCGGTTTTCAATTCTGATCAAATGCGTTTAGTACTGCTCGTAGCACGTATTTGTTACCGTTGTTACAGAATAATTACGCCAAGTCATTATGTGCTCTTGAAAAACACATGGAAAAACGCTTACAAACACTGAGGCAGAGCTGCAAACCCGCTGAACAACTTCCAGTATCTCAGTGGGTATTTGCGATCTGCAATGTTACAGTTTCCCGCCTGTTACTCTGAACAATTTCGATGGCAGAATTATTTTTCACTTACAGGATTGTCAGCCCTCCTATCCACACACTGCCTATGAATCTGACGCTTACGGATAAAACTAAGGTAGCATAAGCACATAATATCTGTTCTTGTTCGATGATTATTCAAATAGTTTCAAGATTCCTCATGAGGTACGCAAGGAGAAAGTTCAAGAATTATTCTCTTCTCTTAACTCGCATGAGCATTTCCTTACAATTAAAGAAATCATTAATCCGATTATCAAGTTGGAAGGCCACGCGGCTGAGATGTCTGAGGTATGTTGTTTAAAATGTTTAAAATTTAGATATTTCGGTGCCGATTTTCTTCATCAGCTCAACCTGCGTGTATATATGCGAAAAGTGCACCGGCGCTTTACCAGCTAAACCTCTGTATAATTTGACAGTGTTCCTCAGTTGTTTCCGAGGAAGATGAGGATGTTAGAGAAAGCCAGTACCCTTTTGTCGGCTGTCAGCGTCTGCAAATCTCAAGCACAGAACTGCGCATGGCTTCAACCGATACGCATGTCTTGCTCTATGGCCGGTCCCGATTTCACCACCATACCTTAATGCTGTCACTTTCTCGGCATCGGTGGTGAGAAATATAAAGATACTAGATGCACCCGTTTCGCATCTGGAGACTGAATACTCCTGGGCAGGGTGAACATCGGTCGAGAAGTCCTCGAAACGGGGAGAGGGACTTATTGTATTTGAGTTATTAGTATTGGGTCGTAAATGAGCACACAGAATAGTGGGGAAGGGAGGAAGGCGTTGTACCAAGATCTTCGTTCAGTGGAGAAAGGGAGGAGGTCGTAGAGTCCAGCCGTTTTCTCAGTGGGACCTTTTGGAGGCAGATTCCTAGCCGTATCGAGATTTTGACCCTAACTTCTGAAAGGTAATCTTCATGTACATCAGTGCTGAAAGCATAGGATTAATTTCATACTTGTCAAAAATCAAACTAGGCTCTAGCAGCGATATGATTAGTCATCATTGTGACATGCGTCCTTACTGTTTTATTACCAAAAGTGCCAAGAAAGGTTGAAATAAGTACGCAGACCCAACGACGATCATTTCATCGATATCGCTGTCATCAATTTTGGACTGTAGTAACACGCTCAAAAAATCGTAACTCTGTTCAGAAACCGAGTAGTAGTTTGGGAGGACGGATTCATAATAAGCGTCAGGAAACACAGGGGCAGTGGTATATGCCTCATTACAAATGGTCACTTCAACCTAAGGTCCCATTCCTTTGTGCGACAGAAGCAGATCGAATCGCGACATCATTTCTTAGATAGCATAGATTCCCCCATAGCCGTAGGGTTCCCTTTTCCTGTGTAGCAAGGTGCCTCTCGAAGGTGCATACCGTTTTTCCAGCTTCGAAGTTACCAAAAAAAAATCGGCCTCTCGAAAAATGATATCAATGAGATAGTTAGTTATTTGATTTCATGGGAAAACAATTTAGCAGGAATACGAGAACTACATGCTTAGAATAAAAGATGCCGTTAAAGAGAGAATTCGTCAAATCAATCGCACAAGAAGCAAGTGAAAGTGATTGATCCATCGAATGATTTTTATAAAATTGAAGAAGTTCACTTTTAATATGAAGTTGTACTAATTTTTTTTATTCTACCCACCTACTTTATTTTCTTGTCATAATTTTCACGTGTTAATGTGACCTCTGCTAAATTAACCAACTGTTCTGATCTCTAATTGAAGTTAACGCCAGATATTCTTTGTACATACTTTCATTGAAATCGGCCTTTTCAGCAATCTTTATTAAACGAAGAATAAATAAATATTTCTTGCTCAGAAATCATTATGCCTTGAAAACATTAAGCAAAAGATGCCTTCGGCATGTTCGAAGGTTGAAAGTTGTCGTAGTACTGTTTTGTTGCTTCGGTCATCAAATCTTCCGTACATTCTGGTTCTTGACCGATGACACGAGCTGAAAGGGTCATTTTGACAGGTCAAATTCTAACAGTTTCTGAAAATATAGTATATTCCATATTTGGTCGTCCACAAGTTTGCGAAAACTCATCATAGATAACATTTCATCTCAAAAACCACTCAGGGGTCAAGAAATAGTAATGAAGGAAGCGTCATGAATTCGACTTCCAAAAAAGTTGCAAAGAAATTTGTAAGTAGGCAACAACTACAGCTTCGAAGATGTCTTTTTATGGTTCTGTATGCATACACCTTTAGGAATTGTTATTATAACTGTTCATTCATGGTCAGTTCGTCTGAGAAATGCCTGTGCGCGGGATGTGACTATGACAGCTGTTCCTTGTCTCAACAAAAATGCACTATCAATAAAATCCGCACCTGGATTTCCAGCTATCGTGCTGTACGGCGGGAAAACAGAGTCAGCGGCAACTACACTTCCTGGAAGAACTCGGCAGCACTCTTTTAATACAGCACTGCCACCTATCACTGATCCAGCGCCAATGTGCACAAATGAGCATATTTGCGCCGCACTGATTACGCAGTCCTGAAAACATACTTTGAAAATGACTGGTACAGTTTGTAAAGTTTTTACTGTCACAAGGGTATGCTGTATGATGTCACCGCGCGAGATCGCTCATTTTGGGTGTGCAGGTGTTGCGGCAACGGAGACGAGCGTGGGAGCAAAGCAAAATGGCAGGCGCAAGGATAAAGGTGAATAAGAGCATAGTGGGTGTGGCGTGGACCAGCTGCCGCGTATGAAGCACACTCGGGTGTGCGCGACATCGCGCGATGACCTCCTGCTCCACCCTCCGTTTGCGAAACCCTATTGCTCGTAGGGCTGTTTCGAACCAAACTTTAGCAGCCAAACACTATTACCTCTTCGATCATAACATGATCTCCGATGTGAACTGGGAACAATGTCACTCCTTTGCTGAATTTCTTCGAGCTTGGCCGAATCAGCGTTCCCTTTCGGATAATACAAAAGCGTCCACTCCTTATAGCGGCCAAATCACCTCGAATTATGACATCTTTCTGGACAATGTTCTAAAAAAGAAAATATTAGCACACAAATGGACCTAAAGATGCTTTGAGTAGTCATAACAGCATGCGTCATGAGCCAATTAAAGAAGGGCTTCGAGAACTACGGATAGTGATGAGTCGCAAAGACAAAAGTAATCATGACTAGGATATAAACTATGGAGATTCAAATCAACTAAAGAGTCACAAATTTGTGAGAATTAGATCGTTTCCCAGCAATTAAATGGGCACCACCTTTAACAACTGCAAATTTTCAGTTCGTGGAAGCAACGTTGTTACAACATGGTGAGGTTCGCTACGACAGAAAGCGACTTTTTCGCTTTTCGCACGCTAAACTTTTCGCTGCGAGCATCGCAGGTCCACCATGGCTCAAAGGGCAACCCGGGGTTCCCGCAGCGAAAAAAGTTCCGCGCGCCGAAAGCGGGAAGTCACTTTCTGTCCTAGCGAACCACACCGGATACAACATACAATCAGAATTCAAAGAGTTTGACTAATCGACTGACCTTCCCGTTTAGGACAATGTTTTGCGTCCCGCAGATGGTACTGTCTTTAGTGGAATGAACTTTACATATTTTATTGCCAGAATTTGTCTCTACATACTCTTCCTTCGGGTAACTTACTATCGGAAGATCCATTACGGATACCTGGAACTGTTTGATTGGATTTATTACATGAGCGAGTGCATCATGTGATCCATAAAATAAAAAGCATAAAAATGTCCAAGAACAACTGTTCTTCTTTGATGGCAGTTTCTTTATCGAATTTCTTCATATTATTGAGATGAAATGTATTCGCTCACACACCAAAGTTCCTTCAAAATTATAGGCTGAGATTTACAAAGAATTTATTTCAGCTTCCTAATACTATACAAGTGAATTGGAGATTGCATATAACATGAGCCGTCCAGCTGAAGGCATTGCTTGTGTAAAAAAGCACATAATTCGAATTATAGCATTCATCTTCTACCGATGCTTTTTTGACTACTGTTTTGACTTCGAAAAACAATAATGGATTTTCTACGCTTCTAGCGATGCCTCCAACTATTTTACCAAAAGCAAAGGCTTTACTTGTAAATAACAACAAAAAACGAAGGCGAATGTCAAAGTAGCATTGATGGAATAATTTTATAAAGCACAAACAAAATACAATGACTCAAAGAAGAATAAGTTAATGAAACTCTTACAAAAATAGAATTCGTTTGATAAAATGATCATTCATAAACGAATAAACCAATGTGATCAGCATCGTTAAGTGAGCGCTCCAAAAACAGGATTGTGCCGACAAATGGAAGGGCCTTTCTCCATGTACTCTTCTTTCGTATGCGAAACTTTGTAGAACTCGGGCTGAAAGGTGGACATAGAACAATCATAGTAGGAAACGCGGAGCAGCAATAAAAAAGTAAAAGTAGCAGAAAAAACTAATAATTCTGGAATATAAAGCCCATCAAAACACAAACTATCGCTAGTATGCCAAACACATGGCTTACCGTAGAAGCCAGCATTGAACCTCCGAACCACACTGCGTATCGTTGCATTTTGTGGGAAATAACTTGAACATCTATTGGTTTTGGCTGTAATAAATGGATAATCTTATAAGATTGCTTTTGGGCATTACAAGGGTGTTCGGAAACTCACTTTAAGATGTCCGCCACTCAAAGCTTCACTGATCGCAAGCCTGTTCTCACTGATTCGCTTGATATCACGCTGTAGCTTACGAGCGAAATCCTTAAGTAGGTTGCGTTTAGGATGGAATGGTACAGAATGACTTTCAAAGCAATGATGAATGACAGGTCCCAGATAACAATTGTGGCAACGCCCCCAGATCAAATTTGTGGGTTCCTGCGGTCGATTCGATAATGGAGTTGTGGATGCCAAAAAAATTGGAAAGGAAATAACAAGGAACCCCCCCCCAAAGGAAGGGGCGGATCGGACGAAATGTACGAACACGCTTGCCCCATGGCTCCACCAACCCGCTCATATTTGAATCTAGCCGCAACGCCGAAATACTCGCTGCGCACGGTGTGCGCATACCACAGTGCGCGCGAGCTATCTCGTCCAAATGCTGAAATTAGCCGCCAAATGCTGGCTTTGTAAGACCCTAGCACAACTGTCGAGCCGCGACAACGGCTTGTCAGGATACTCGTGGGCTACTCTATTCCACCCACTAAATAGATTCTTTGACACTACTTCTGCTGGTAGTGTTGCTTTTAGCAACACTCCGAGCAGGGTCGAAGTGGAGCGTGGTGGCCAGAGGTCACACCCTCTCTTGCCAGCCGTGAAGATCGAGTGATTGACTGCGGAAGCACTTGGTTTGATAATTTTGGGATCACGGGGACTATTTGAAGTTGATGAACAAAATCGTGATCGTTTCGATCGATCGTTTGTTTTTGTTTGTCAATTTCTAAGTTTGTATTTGTTTTTTTTATTAAGCTTTACCGAGGCTATTATTGCCAGTCCGGGCATTTTTTTTACCTTGTACACCATTAAATGTAATTACATAAAGTTAAAGTTAATCGTTAACGGATCTCCACGACTGGCAAGAGGGGGTGCGACCTTAGGCCGCCACGCCCACCCTGCTACAACTGTCTTTAAGGAAGAGTCAGAGCTAACTCGTTTGGTAGAGACGCCACAAGGGAACGCTACACGGCACAAATCGACCGCTCACAACCGTCACACGACAAGTGCGCGTACGGTGCACTGGATCTACTAATGTTGAACACAGCAATCTCAAAAACCACCCACGCATTTATCTCGAATGGAGCAGCAGCCATTGGCACCGTCTACAAAGCGCACGATTCGGAGTTCAAATCCTGGATCAAATGTTCCCAGGTCAATCGAACCCTCTATCCCTCTTAAGTCAGCTAATTGTTACCACGCTGGGGGACGATTAAACGCTAAGGTGTTTGTCAACTGTTCTGCGCAAGTCACTGCATAGGCCAAATCGCAATCCAGTAACACTACGATACTGAATGGAAGTTAAACGCGTGGCGCAACTCAGAGAGAGAACTGATATACTCTGGACACAAGCCTTTTTTACACACACATTAGAGATGGTAGTATGCAAAACTGCAACTTATGAAATTATCTCCGCCTGAATTACCTTGAACATCGTTGAACCTCCTGACAACACAATATTTTCATATAAGCCTCGACGGACATCGATTGGACACTGTTGTATAACATTATCGATCGTATCCGAAATCGGCGTTGTAAAGTCAGGATTAGCAAACTGGAAAGCAAACAATTGTGCGAAAGAAGAGATTATGCGCCGCGACCTGGACATAATTACTCTAGGTCTAGCGAATAACAATATGAAAGAAGCGAACCTCAGGATGGAAGAAAATTTCAGGACCAAGGAAGCGCTCGTATCCTACATCGACGACAAACTCCTTCTTAGTGATATTATTGATACCGTGATAGGTCTTCAACCACTTTGAGCCATCGGTATCATATTTTATAAATTCTTTGAGAATATCTGGGCAAACATAGCAGTACCTTTCCTAAATGAAACATAATTTATGACATTTTCAAGCAACTGCAAAGCTTAATAATGTAACCCACCTTAATCGCTTTTGCCACCTCATAGGACTGATCCGATGGGATTGTAGGTTCTCTATCCCTCAAGATCTGTTGAATGAAATAAGTGATGTCTCTACCAGCAATGGGAATATGCTTGATACATGATCCTATGACGTATCCCTCCGCAACTGGTATACAATGGGTCACACCGTCTCCAGAGTCGACAACCTAAAAAGATAACAGAAAATAGACTCCAACTTTTCTCTTCGTAGAACCTCGGCATGGTAGTAATTTCATGTTGTTCTTCTGCCAACGAGGTTGTTAGGTGGAAACTTTATTAGTGGCCTGACGTTTCACCATTACACCTAACAACCCCTATGGTAGAAGAACAACATAAAATAAAGAAAATGTTTCTTTTCCGTTTCATGCCTCTCTTT
>KZ350407.1:0-12163 GCA_002352805.1 Teladorsagia circumcincta | reverse complement strand
GCTTTGCTTTCTTCATGCTCCGTCTGTTAGCTGCCGCGTCCAATCAACGGTTTTGTGAGAAATTTCTGTGATCACCCTCACCCTTTCTTCTTTCAACTTTAACCTGCAGAGCTTGTTTAAAATTGTGTATTCAACATGATTTTGCTGGCGGTCCATCTGTCTTCTCTGTGCAAGAAGCTTGCGAGTGGCTTCTGTTATTCGACGAGAGTTGTGGTTGGGAGTCATCATGCGAGAGCGAGATGCAACCGTGGAGATATTGTTCAAGAGGCAATCATAGTCCTCATTTATGTCGTCCATCATTTCAAGGTTTGTATCGTTCATCATCATTTGCATTGTTTCTGCATTTAGTATTGTTGCCCGAGGCTGTCTAGATCGGATTCGTGCTAGACGTGTAAGGCTTCGGTCGAAATGCAGCTTTGCACGCGAAAGACGGTGGTCGCTTTCAGTGTTGAATGATGGAACCACTCCGACATCTGTGAAAGCTCTTCTGTTACAAAGAACATGGTCCAGCTCATGATGATGTTGACCGTTTGGTGACTCGTAATCCACCTCTTCGTAGGCGTTTTCATGAACTGGCTGTTTCATGATACAAGTGAAATATTTCGCAAAAGTTAGCAAGCCTCTCTCCAGCAGTATTTCGGGACTCTGCACTGTTTGGTCCAACGAAGCATTCTCCTTGCCTTCGAGATCCAATTCTTGCATTGAAGCCTCCAGACACCACTACGCAGCTGCTCTTTTGGGAACGTATCAGTTCGCCAAGGTCATCGTAAAAATCCATATGTTGTTCTTCGTTACTATCGCACGTGTGAGCGTAGACCTGGATGTTGGAGATGCTGACATCTTTCGTCAACGTTGCAGTCAGGACTCCGAAGCGATGGCCGTAAAACGTGACATTCGTCACATACTTCGTAAATCCAGGTGCCACGATGAAGCCTATTCCTCCTGAAGTGGATCCTGGTTCTCGAGCTCCAAGAAAAATGGCAGTACCGTCATCCTATGTGCATCAATTAAATTAGGGTCGAAAGCTGAGTGGCCGTGTTGACACTCCTACAGTTATATGTACAAGTAATCAGGTGGCTCACTCTTGTCCTTTTCCAAAGGTAGCCTGTGGCCCTGAGATTTCTTCGCCTTTGACTGAGCGCTACCGTACTGGGCGGTGACAGTCTGCAGGGAACTAAGGCGAATGGTAGAAGTGGACGTAGCTGGTTTCGTTTCACAGGATAGCCTCGCTGGGGCGTTCCTGTTGCTCAAGGAGAGCGCCGTCCCACCAAGAGCTTGAGCGCTTTGGTTTCTTTGGTCACGAGAGTCAGAGGTTCGGCGAGACCTTACCCTTGCGGGTTTCTGACTTCGCCTCAAGCTCGTACACCACGACAAGGTAGAACCCATGTACGAGGCTGTTCGATTATGCCGTATTAAATGCTTCAAAAATTAGTAACAAATTGATACGGAACAAAGGTGGCCTGTTCTTAAGCAGAACAAGAAAAGTTCTTAGAATGGCATATACCCTGCGTCCCTCAATTGTAGGTCCAGCTATTCCCCAAAACCATACAAATTGAGATGTTCCAAAAAATTTTTCGATTGCAAATGTGTCAAATGGTTACAAATACAGAACCGCCTATGGATATCAACTCCCAATCTTAGATCACAGAAATTTTTTCTAATAATTTTTTTTCTGTAAAAGGTCATTTAGCCGATGTCCACTTATTCACCAATTCACCCCATGTTTTTCGATTACTTTTCACTTCTATTTCACGAAACGTTTTCGTAGGGGTACACCTTGTTTATCAAAGGGATAATGTGATAAAAATTGCTGTCGGGTTTTGTAAAGGTTAGATCGTCGCAAAAGGTGTTGAGCTGAGCAATCGCGTCAGATTTTGGACGAAATTCGCAGAGACCACAAGAACTTTTCCACGAATTTTACATGATTTGAGGTTCAGAAAAGCTCCTCGGATCACTTCTTGGCTTTTCGATAGAAATGAAAGTCGTACCGCGAGAGAAACATCAACTTCTGCGGAGCTATGCTCTGTCATCGCATTTTTTTAAATTTTATGTCTTGACGAACTAATCTTTATTGCGTGTGAAATAATCCCATGTTCTTACTTGAGGAGAAAATCTAGAAGGCCTCATCTGTGGCACGGAACCATGGCGAGAATTGGACCAATTTTTGCATGAAAGTGTAACTGAGTCGACTAGAGCAGGGTCCGATTTTGCTTGCTATGCATGAGCGATTGTTTGTCTTTCTATTTGCCTTTTTCTTTCTTCTGGTACTGCTTCGCGCAGAAAAAAGTCACCAAGGAAAAGAAAAACATGAGAGGAAAGACAGTCAAACACTCGAGCATAGCAAGCAAAAACGGACTCCGCTCGAGTCGACTCGACTACATTTCATGCGGAAATCGGCCCAATTTTTGCCATGGCCTCTTGCCACAAGTGATACCTTCCATACACCTTGCACTCGAGAATGATCTTGGAATCTCTTCACTTGGAAAGATTAGTCCGTTAAGCCATGAAGTTTTGAAGAAGATTCAATGGTAAAACAGGGCTTCGGAGAAGTGGATGTTTCTCTCGCAACACGGCCTTCATTTCTATCAGAAAGCCAGGAAGTGACAATGGGAGTTCTTCCTAAACCTCATATCATGTGAAGTTTCTAGGGAAATTCGTCAATTAAATCTGTGTGAATTTGGTCCAAATCGGACGTGGTTGCTTCGCTCAACTCCTTTTACGACAACCTGGTCACTAGAAAGCCCGACATTAGTTTTTATCACATTGCCTTCTTGATGAGTAGAGTGTGACTACGACAATAAAGTTTCGCGAAACAGAGGTGAAAAGTAATAGGAAAACATGAGGTGGACGTATAATTTTTAGACATCGGAAAAGCGGAGCGATATTACGCGAAAATTTATATATAAAAATTCCTATGATCTCAAATTGAAAACTGATGTTGATAAGCATCTTCGTTTTATATTTGATACATTGCCACATTGGAGACTTTATTCAAACATCAAATTTGTGAGATTTTGACAAATCCTTTGGTGGGCGTATAATATGGGACGCAGGTTAGCACCGTGGCAGCTTGTGCGAAGTTGAAACAAATGAAGCGTTCAAAAATGGAACACCGAAGAACGTAAAAACTTTCTTCATGACCTAATAATAGGCAAAAAAGCTTCCTGCAAAATGAATAGGTAATGTCTCATTGAAACTTCCAGCAGAATAGCAGGAACTAGCTTCCACGTGATTGACAGTTATTCTTCCCTCCGATTTATTTTTGAATTACTGACATGGGTCCAGAATGTCATGAGGCTTGTGAGCGGTTTTTTGGATCCCCTGGTTTTCTTGGACCTGCACAACCACCACAGAATCTTCTCCTGCATAAGTTTAGCCCTGCAACCTCTAAGTTGATACGCGCGAGGTGCCATGCCATCCAAATGCTGCGTGACCTCCACACGGAGGCGTCTAGCCGTTTCACCTACGTGCTAATAGTCGCCTTTTGTGGACTGCTACAGCAATCGCAACTCCCCTCACTAACAATACATGCGTAGAGCAAACTACATTGCCCGAAAGTAGGGACAGGCGATGAGAAGAAAGCTGTGTGTCGATTTTGACATCATCGTGATTAGGATAAGATTCATTCTGCAGAACGTGGACTGGAGAGGATAGCAGACGATCGTTCACTGGCGCCTGGTTAGGGTGAAACGGTGGAGCTGAGAGGATTGTAAGCACGAGGGTCCCCAATTGTTCACGATTTCCTCCGCAAAGTAGGATCGAACGACCTAAGAAAAAAAACAGACTATCTTGCTTTGCTTCAATTCGAAGGTGTCGCCACAAGCTGTTGACGTTGATTTTCATCACTGACCCTGGTATCACCGAGTATCGGTTCCCAGCGCAAAGACCCTCTCATGTTCCGCCAACTTTCAGAAAATCGGGTTCAGAGCATGTGAACTCTATATTTTGAACTCTCTACGGCTCTATGGAGATGCCTCATTACTGTCGTCTCAACACTTCGGAAGCGCTCTCACTAGCAACAATTAGCTTGTTTAGATTCCTTTTGAGTGGAGTCAAGGAGAGCATCAAGGTTGCCAACGCAGTGTGGGCAGAGTGGAATTTCTTCAAATAAAGGACGCAACGCGGAGTTGGGTGGAGCACCGGTGCACCGTTGAAGGAGCGAGTGTCCTCAACATCTTCTGGTTGATCACCCATGTAGCCTGACGTTTGCAAGATCCTAATGGAAAATCATGAAGAAGGAAGCTCAAAAAAAGCTTCTGAAGAAATTGGAATCTCAGCCGAAGAAACAATTAAATGGGGCGGCCAGCTTTTCGGACATGTGAGTAGCGTTTGTGCTACTTTACAAGGCCTTAATTAAGCTTTAGTAATTCTCAAAAGATTTTCACAGCAATAAGAGTAATTGGATCATAAATAAGGTGCCGAATAATATTGTGCAAGTGGAAATACGTGCAAATGAATTCAACTTTCCCATGCTATCCTCTGACTATGTCGGCTATATTTAATCTAGCACGAGGGAGTCACAAAGTGGAGCGACCATCCTGGTCTGAAGTACGTGCAGCTGTTTAGTCACCAAACGTGCACTGACAACTGACTTTATTTTGCTACATCTGAACTAATATCGGCCAAGTCTGCAATATTATACCAATCTTCTGCTCACCAGCTTGCTGTCGCCCAAAGATATTGATTGTAGGGTGTTTATGGAGTTTTCGCGACTTTTGACAGTCACCGTTTGATTGAATTTTTGCAAGAAACGAAACACTAGAGGGGGCAAGGCAATAATCTCCACGTTCTACCACTTGACAGTTGCTTGGCAGGATTCTGTCGCCTTCGGCAAAGAGCTGCTTTAGATTCGACTGGAAAACTTGCTTATCCAAAAATCTGTTAGATTCATCGTCGAACGTTCTTTCCTGTACAGCATCCGATGACTAAAGGGAAAGGGGATGTTCCGTTAGACCAAGTTTCGGGCTGAGAGGTGGGTGAGGCAGTATTTCCCATCCAGAGCCGAGTTGTCCCGGCGAGTCACCTTTGTAGCGCGTGGAGAGCAATTTGGGCAGGAATAGGATCGTGCCGCGATTCGAACACTTTTCTCCAACCTTGCTTTCAATCTATCCAGCTGCTGACAAGTCCACCGCACAGTGTAGTAGGGCAGTATTTCGTAGTGGATGATAGCACTCTTACCAAGACCAATCATAATCTCCAGAGCACACCAAACTTTTGTTGCGGCTTGAGCTGGTCAGCCAGCCCTCAGAGACGGCACTTCTCATATTCTTCTCTATTCAATGGATCTTGAAGGCAAAGGTCAGGCTCAATGTGGGGCACTATGGCAACAGAAACTGAATACAGAGATGGAAATGGAATGAAAGAGGAGAAAACGAAAAGAAACCGTCTACAACGCCGAAAACGAATTCCCTGCACCACTAAGCAGTGAATGAGGCTGGCTCGGGAAGGAGGGACGTTCAAACGAGTTTTCCTGATATGTCAGCCATTCCATCGGTGATACGGCAATCAACCCAGCTAATTTCACACGTTATGCCCCACACACCACTTCCGGAGGTGGGCGGGACCAGCTGTGGTAACGATGCAACCGCTGTAAATGGTAGGCCGGGGGACTTGTCGCCGCGCCATTTCGATTCAAAAGCATGGTGTCACCCTTCTGAGCGCAGTCCTGGTCGTATTAATGGAGGAAAGGCCTTCTAAGACCGCCCAAATCTGGCTCGTGGCTTTAAGCCATTCACGCGCTACAGTCATTCAGTAGCTGTCTTGCACGTCGCCGAATATCAAGCTCGCTCAAGTCATGAGATACGCATTGTGCCACTTGAGCATCTTACTTACCTGGGCGAAACAGCTGAGCTCGAACGGTTGCATTCGAGAAAATACGGCGGATAAGCAGAGGTCAGACAGCGTTTACAGCCGACAAGAGCGGATAAAAATGACAAGCGTAAGTTCATGGTGGTTACCAAGGACTGGATTCTGAACAAAGAAAGACGAAGAAAAAGCAAAAGAAAAAGGAAGAAATAGATTCATTCCAATCTCATTAAACTACTAAAATAAATTAACGCGCATAAGTGAAGGTTTCAATATGTTAGGTTCGTTCATAAGTCTTGCAACATATCACATCGAATGGTAGATTTTTTTTGAGATCTTCCGAAAATCCACAGCATGTTTGTTGACGTAGGTCCACTTTGGCGATTTCAGCCAACTAACCAGCTCAGTGTCTCGCTTCTTGTTACATCAATTTGTTACATCAATTATACCGATTTCGCGAAGAACTCGTCGTACCCTTGATTTTTACGCGTATCGCTTGGATTTTCCGCAAGTCATGCTACAGCGAGATTGGCTAGAAGTTGGGCAAAGCCCGGTGCACCGGCGCTTCCAACTTAGAGCTGACTTTTTTTAAGAGATGATTCATACTCTAGCCACTCCAAAACCTCCACCCACGACGCTCTACCTGACGCTGTTGAGAAAGGGATCTGGGTAGACTATCAGTCATTTGCCAGAGCAATTCCGATGCGACAAGGGGACAGTACCGAGGCAGGCCAAGACTTGCCGAAAATGGAGATGATTGAATATCCATCACATTTGCCAAAGATGAGGAGAGGGTACAGTGTGCTGACAAATAGACAAGCGGCGATACTCTAGCTGAATGCTCTGAAAGTTTTGAGAGGTAAAGTTAAACCTCGCCCAAGTCGGTCCTTCCAGGATTTTTGGTGGATAGAAGAGGTGTTGAATTGTAGAAACCTCTACATTCAGATTTTGCACATGATGTGGAAAACAACCATCCACAATGGATTACAAAACTTCTGATACGAAAGAAATGCAAGTGAATGCCTGCTTTTTTGAACAATCCATTAGCTAAGAAAATGCAGCAAAATTCTGGGGTACGAGGGTTCTTTCTATCCGCCTTATGGCCTAGACTTCCTGCTACCAGACGCCTACCCATTTCTCTCTCCAGTGCACTTTCTAGAAAAGACTCTTAGATTAAGCATCAAAATGTCAAAATCGTCATAACATCAGCATTTAAGGGATTTCTGCAGGAGAGGCATCGCACAGCTTCTAGTGCGTTGACAAGAGGTTGTAGATGTTGATGGTGTGTATTATGCTGAACGAATGGACCAAAGTAGCAAAAATGTTGAAACCAATATTTAGCCAGCCTGTTGCAAGACTTATGAACCAACCAAATATTTTTGTCGAAATACTCTTCACTAGTATGAGTTACGAGGGGCCTGGCATTGACGTGAGTGATGGTGTCGTTCTTGTAGTTTTATGATGGTATCCAATTGTCAATGTGATCGCTAAGAAACACATCACGTGCTCAAAGGGTTCGTTAAGCAAGAAAGTGCAGTGGTAGTTACTCTGACTCACAGGCGAGTTTCTCTCGGATCGACTCTCATGCGATCCCGTACTTTTGCTTCTTTGATAAATAGAGCTAGGAAGACAATTAACATTTGTTGGTCTCTAAAGAAAGCGATAGCATGGACTCGCACTCTCCCACAACTTCTCGCCAGTGAGTCAGGGTCACTTTCGCTGCGGCTCCTGCTTCATAATTCCTTTAATGTAATAGCTCCACATATAACGAAAACAGGATTGAGCTCAGGCTCTCAGGCAAGAAGGATAAAAGGTGTATATATAGCTCACTTTGAATGTCCGGAGCGATTATTTGACCTTTCCTTTTAGATAATCGACCAAACTGAACCTGTATTGTTTCTCTGCTGTGTTAATTACAAACTTTTCTTCGACGTTGTTTTGAAGGAGGATGGTGAAGTTTAGCAAGTCAAACATTTTATTCTCCCATAGCATCATTTTTACCTCTAAACATAGTGATACTTCAGTTTTGTGTTGACACTTCGCTGCAGACGGTTATACGTAATCACAGGGACAAAGCTCGTATTCGATATAAGTCTTTTGTTAATATCCTTCTTCGAGCAAAACCTGAAAAAATATTGAGTAGGTCCACTGTTTGTGAACAACATTTCCAACTTTTTCCCATAGTCCAGCATCTGTCAAACCTGTAACCGGTCAGACGTTTGTCGGTATGTGCTTTGATTTCAAGGCCAGCGTATTTGCATCCACTGTCAACATACATGTCAGGGAGTGCCACAATTTCCACTTCTACTTTTCTATCGCTTGGTGCCTAAGGATTCATTCTGTTAATCTAGTAGCCTTAATTCTTGAAATATCACCTGACCTTAATCCAAGAGTTACATCTCTTGAAACCATCCGGCTCCCCGGCTGCATTGCTGCCGTCAAGCTTGTATTCAAGTGTTTGCCACTCTTCTTTTGCCTCCACTTCTTCACCGCAACCTTCTGGCTAAACTATTTTCATTACAAAATTGAAGGGTAAAGTTAAATAGCAGCAACTATAACCCTTTTTTCGCAAAGTTTTCCACCGTATCCACTGGGGCATATGCATTTGGAGCAATCGCGCGGATGGGGAAATCCATCATTATGACATTGAGCGGACTTATCTTTGCATGCATCTGGAACAATATCTTTTATGACTAACTACAAGGAGTGCACTTTTTTCTCTTCACATATCATAAGTTTTACCGATACAATCGTAGAGCGTGTTCATAATGAGGAGATCATAAAACGAAATGATATCAGATCCCAGAGTCTCCGTGTAGTTTCCATCAATGGCTTCCATGACAGGTTGTTTTCTGTCGACGGATACGACATCACTAAAAGCGATATTTTCTTCTCCCCGTTTCTTTAGTTTTACTACATGAAAATATCCTACCTTTCGGCAGCATAGTGCATTATGCTACCGTAGTCATATGTCAAATCATAATTATTATTGGTTTCCGTCGTCTGCACGTCAAATTGATCACGCCAGAATGGCTGAAGTAGCCTACGATAATGTTATGTAGTGTTCCACAACCAATCACAAGTTCTACCTTGATATTTTTCTCGTTAATTTTGATAAAATCGTCGCGATCATGTCTTGTGTGCGTATGAAACAATCCGAGTGTATGACCGATTTCGTGAGCTGCATGTCCGATCTGAAATACAGTAGAATCGGAAAATACATTATTATATTATAATACTATATATAAACCACTCTTCTATATAAACCGCTACCTTGGTGTGTCGCTTTGTATGTATGCATTTATGTCCGCCTTTTCGTCCGCAAAACGAAGTGATAAGGAAGCTAATGGAATAACAAATCGCTTACAAAAGCGGCGAGCTCGCAAGACTCGCGGTTTTGATGTTTTGCAGTGACATGGTTTTATCCCTTCCTTACGGATATATAAACGCCTACTGAACACACTCTCGATCATTCCACATCATGCTGCAGTGGTAGCCGGAGGGGCAGTGGAGGGATGAGGGCAGGGTGAGTAGGGGCCAGTTAAGTATGAATTTCTGTATATAGTATAATTTGAAATTTTATTCTAATGCACTCTAATTTCCGGTAGATGAACCCGTGCTGATGTTACGTAGAAACACCTCCGCTGGTGCAGTGTGCTCGCGTACATCTAGAGACCGCCGTAATTTAAGGGTAATTCCATATCCTGATTAAGAAATCGACATTTATTCTAACGGTGGCGCCATCTAGCGCAAGTTGGCGTCATCTTGTAACGATCCCTGTTCTACCCAAAACGGCACGAACTCCTGTATAGTTGTTATTTGTGTCTAAGTTACGAATATGGCATTAGAGGTGAAAATGGAGTTGGTGGTTGCAACTTCGCTTTGCTCTACCGCTCCAACGATAAGGATCAAGATAATGGCATTGATAGCGCTACTTTGATAACCCATTCATTCATAAAAGCTCTTTGACAAGGAGCGGCTGAGTCAGCCTGGGATGGCGCGGAGAGGCAATCTGAGCAAGGAGCCAGACATTTTTGTCTAGACCCTGGAGGAAGAGAATAGGGTGGGAGTGACGGGAGGGTGGCTGGAGCTTCAAACCGGGTAGGTTACTGAAAATGTGCAAAAAAATAGATCGGATGTCGACGGTATCGTGTATTTCACCGCTTCTCACCGAAAGTTGCTTCAAATGAGCGCGTTGTCAAAGTTCTTATGCTTACCGGTAGAGCTATACCCAGCCTCATCGTCAAAGCCGCGGGCACAATGGCAACGGAATGTCCCCTCCCACTCTATTTTCGCCAACATTCTGTTTTGGCACTAGCGTTGTTCAACGAATATTTCCCGGTTGGAGGGCGCAGACGAGCGGAAAATTGCACCAAGTAGTGCCATCGAAGAGAATTCGTGATCAGGACACCAAATAAACTGTTATACGGGAAAGTCTGCACAAATTTGCTAAAGCAAGTGTCATGACAAGATGGCGCCAAGGCACCAGAATGCACCACCGCTAAAAATAAATATGATTTTCGTGAGCAGGGCTCGAATTGCTTCTACAGATGAATTCACGGTAGTTTTTGAAGTGTACACAATTACCCCGCACGAGCGGTGATGTTTAACGCGATATTGGTGCAGGCTTATTTACTAGAAATTAAGACAGTCTCGACTGTGATAATTCCCTCTACCACATATGTAAAACACCTTTTGTGAATTCGCACCCCTTCCACGAGGTGTCGAGGTCACGAATGATATGAAGCACAGCGGAAGGCGTAAGGAGGTCCTGGTGGTGGCCGGAGGACCAATCTGATAAGCATTAAATTATAGGAAATTGCGGTGCTGTTTTTCTGTCGGACCCATATTATTTGAAACACGTGATCCAACAAGGAACCTTCTTCGAGCACATACCGTTCCACAGCCTTGGCCGAGCGCTAGTTCCTGCGGACCTGGATCCTTGTTTCTGCCAACGTTCGATTTACATCCGTCATCTCCACCGATGACATAGAGAAAGTCCGTGGCTGAAGCAACAATATTAATAGAACCTTGCAAATACCTTAAGTTCATTAACATATTTATTCAGCAATGCTCAGTATATTTCAGTTACGAGTAACGAAAGTAGCGAAAGCAGATTCGTAATAATAATAAAAAAACTAAAACCAGCGCTGAATAGAATAAGTCGGGTCCATGGGGATGGGATTTGAATATTGGCAATGGGGTGAGGGAAAAAATGGAAACCAATGCGCTCAATCTGTGACCCTTTCTCGTAAAACGTGACGCATTTATATTGTGTCATGTAGGTGATCTTTCGACATGGATGCTGGTGAAAGAAAGTGACTAAACGGATAGAAACAGGTAAAGGTCGTAGGTCCAAGAACCACAAATTTGCGCATAATTCTGCGAAATGGTAATCAAGTTCGTTTGTTATTAACAAGAAAAAGCCCTTACGTGGTTTTGTCTTATATTCTGTGAAGTTTATGCACGTGTTCTCCATCCATAATTTCGCTGCTTTCTGGAAGGCAGTCTTGGTCTTCTCGTCTGTGAATATATAATAGAATAAACTTTTGCAGTTATACGCCCACATTTGCAGAACAACTACAACTAAGAACACGAACATGAAACCGCGGAGCGACTAACCATCTAGGTAGAGCATGTATGCAATCCCATTCGACCATTTCCTAGCTGGCCAACCTTTATCATTGAAAGCTTGCCTTCTAAAGCGAGCGCCTCTCATATTCGCGGCAATTCGTTCCTTCTGCTCCCTTGAAACAAACGTACATGCTTTGTTTTGGCAGTAAAGTCTGAAAAACAGCAAGCAAACTTTGTGAGGACAATATCTCCCTGGAACAGTCCGTCAGCAACTCCGCTTTTCGCGTTAACTTCCTCAATCGAGTCTTCCTTTGGTAGCACATTATCAGGAGCTTCTCTTTTGTGTAACTGAAATATGGACTTTTCGAAATGTTGTCCCTACTAGCACTTGCTCATTTGCTCACCTCTAGCTTTTCAAAAGGTTCGTTTTCCCGCAGAGATGTTAAGTTGGGCAACTCAGCACTCACACACGCAGACAGAAGTAAAACGAGCATAGGAGCTTCCATGCTGCAAAGATGAGAGATTCACAGTGGTGATGAGGTTGACAGAAATAGAAATCTTGCTAGACCACAATGATGTACCTTCTTCCGTCTCCTCGTATTTATATGTTATGTCCTGACTATGAAGTTGACATAGTGGCGACATTGCCGATTTTGCCTCGTTTATGTCGACAATGTAAAAAAAATTCCGTTTTAGCCTACGCTTTTGGGACGTTTGCAAAATCTGAATTGACAACAGTTTTGTTGAGAGACATGAATGATATGAGCCTTCCAACAGTAGTGTT
>KZ350391.1:10551-22957 GCA_002352805.1 Teladorsagia circumcincta | reverse complement strand
TGCGGGCACCTGACAGGAGGCTGGTCGCGTGGCGAGAAGGCGGGTGCGCAGACGAGTCAGCGCACGAGTCGCAGCGCGTACTGTAGCGATTTAACGTCAAGTCAAATGGGAATCTGTAGTTCGCGTCACATCGCATAGTACGCGCTGCAACTCGCCCACTGGCTGTCTAGGTCTCTGCCTTTTCGCCGCGTGACCGGCCTCCTATCGGGTACCCATCGGCTGCAGAAAAAGGCTCTCTAGGGCGTTTCAAACACATTTTTGTTTCTCACTCTACTGACGGGCAAGTGCAAATTCATTTTTTGGCTCTCATCCAGCCTCATTTTACTACCATGGAATGCTCCTTTAAAGTCGCTGTCTTGTGAAGATCACTAGGAGTTCTATCTAGTTGAAAATGTAACTTTATGGCTCAAACGAACCACCCTTGGGCGTTGTACACCAGGACGCATGTGTTGAAGATCGGGCACTGCGAACGGCAATTTGTATCACATTCTGAAAGTGAAATCCATATTCAATGAGCTCTCAGGCGGCTTTCGATCCAGCTAATCACCTTGCTGAACACATTGAGCTTGTGATTGGCATCCGTTGCAGTTGGCCGGTTCTATCAACACACATCTGTAGCCTTGTTGACATTGGATGTTACAAGAACCAGGAAAGTTACCTGAAAAGAAGGTTGAATTACGGAAAAGATATCCGATAGGGGTGTTTGGACAGGGTGGAGTCGTTGCTAGTCAACAGCCGTCTCCTAATCCTGGCACCCCCTTTCTCCAAGGCCTTACACTTGCACGCTCTATCCTCCCTAGTTCCGGTCTTACAGGGAAAATATTTCTTTTAGATGCACGAGAAGAAGCAGCGTCGCTGTCAAAACGCCATATCACTAACTCCAGTGGATGATGGTATAAACTTATTCGTGTGAGTAAGAGATCAACGCGCGACATCGCGCTCACGCGCAGTCAAACCTGCGCTTCAAATGGGATGCTCGAAGTTGTTCTCAGTGCCGGAGCACGACGTCTGTGTGTCAGATTGCAATACAAGCGCGGTGGTCATTGCGTACAGCATGCAGTTCGAACTAGTCTACCCAAATTGGGGCGGAAATTTGGATTTTTGGAAATTTGGACGTCGCGCAAGGACTTCACCCTGGCGCTGTACACCTATGAATATTCGGTGGCTGAACGATCAGTTGGTGTCCTTAGCTTCAATATAAACGTTGACATGTGAGGTTATGCATGTTCCCCTATCGATCGTTTTACCGTTATCCGATCCTATCTGATGCTTTCGTAGTGGGTGGACTAGAAACGGCGGATTTTGCGATGGGGACAGGCCTTGTCATGATCCCCGTACGACTAATCTTGAAGGAGTCACACCTGGTCGAGGGCGCGGGTCTGGGCGCGCAGAGCCATCGAACACGCTAGAAGCGTTTAAAGGCAGAATTTACGAGGAAAACTCAACCCATTCGAAATTACTGTAGGGATGTTAAGTAGTACTAGAAAGGAAGCGGAACCATGAAAAATGGCTCAGAACCCGAGAAATGGGACCCCTTTCTTTCGCCTTGATCTCTGCATCGATGAGACGCCCATAGCTGTGCCCTCTTCAACATAACGCTCTCTCCGCTATCCAGTCAATCGCCGCGTATAGTCCTGTGGCGAGTGATTAGACAGACGGTGGGCGGAGACAGGCGGACCCGCCAAGACTGAGCCCTGCTAGCTCTCCGAGAACAAATCTGCCGCTGCCGGTTGCGTGCCTGTCCGCACCCTCAGGATGTTCGCCGGTCTCCCCACTAGGCAATTCCTCCCTGACTCGACCTTCGTCCTTTCGTGGAGTCCTCCTTTAAGTCTATGCATCGGAGCTATGGATGTGCTACCGGACATGGAGTTCCAAGGATGGGATTAGTTTCAGTTTGTAATTGTGTCTTTTGGGTCCATGGCTTGACACATTAGCTTTCCAATTCTCTAGCATAGTGAGGACGGCTCCAGTTCCA
Organism: Teladorsagia circumcincta; assembly: GCA_002352805.1. Classification (NCBI taxonomy): domain Eukaryota; kingdom Metazoa; phylum Nematoda; class Chromadorea; order Rhabditida; family Trichostrongylidae; genus Teladorsagia; species Teladorsagia circumcincta. Next base: position 20,982 of record KZ350391.1, on the reverse strand, counting down.
CTTGGTGACGGGTTCTTAAGAATGTTGGTGTAGTATAGGGAAACTCACCTTGCTGATTACCTTGCTGGTTACCTTGCTGGTTACCTTGCTGGTTACCTTGCTGGTTACCTTGCTGGTTACCTTGCTGATTTCCCTGTTGATTACCCTGAGCCTCGACATTGTCGACCAACACCACCATTACCAATGAGAACTGCAATGAAATAAAACAAATAAGTAAGATGTTTTCTATCTCACTGAGCGCCGATTTTGGAGAAGTGAATCGAATTGAATAGGAGCTGCAGCACTTTGCAAATCGACAGGTCTAGGATGCGTAATTGGTAGCAATTTCCTACCCCCATTCGTTAAGCAGACGGTAACGCTACGACAGCGTTCATGGTTCGCGGTCGTATATGCGATTTGGCGATTAGGTGAGAATGCGAAAATTCAGCGAATCGCTGAGTTCGCAAAGACTGACATTGGCCTGCGACTGCATAAGTATCGATGGTTTGGGTACCCTACAGGAGGCCAATCGGGCGGTGGGCAGAGACGCAGACAGGTAAGCGGGCGAATCGCAGCGCGTGCTCTGAGATATGGGCATCATAGTACATCATATTGAATTCGACGCGCTGCGACTCGTTCTGTGACCCTGCGTCTGCGTCCCTATCTTCTTGCCACGCGACGAGCCTCCTGTGGGGTAGCCGGCTGATGTACTTCGCCTTAGCGACGGCCCAATCGACCAATCGAAACGAATAATTTTCTTTTTGGATCTCCTCATAATCGCCTAAACATCTATCCGCCTAATCGCATATGCGGTCGCAAACTATGAACGCTGCCTTGGCTTTTGCCATCTTCATCACTAGCGATTGTGAGACCACAATAGAGCCCTATCGGCGTTTATCGAGTGACTGGATGGTACTGTCATAAAGTCTATTTTTCATCGGTGACGATGATGGCTTTTCCCCTCAAGTTTCAGACGCTAATATTTGGTAGTAAATGTGAATCAACTTACGTATAACCACAGCATCCTGAATACCTGAAAGTGAATAATTAAATGCACAGCCCGCAACTAGCATCGGTGATTATTTCGCTCGAAAATGAATTAGGAGATGCGAGGGAGATCGTCAATAAAGAGAACAGAGAAGGAATCGTAGAAAACAATGTAATAGGTGTGGAGGACAACCTTTTCTTGTGAGACCGGCCATGGTATAGCGGAGAGACGCAACGCGATGATGAGGTAGAATACGGAGAGAGCACGTCATGAGAGAGGGCGCAGACACTGCGCGTGTTGCGGTTTGAGTGGGAATCCCAGTGGTTGCAGCGGTCAAAACAAGCCCTTGGCGCACTTGTCGTGCACTTTGAGGCTCGATAGTGCCACGATTCCTGTGCTTATAGACTCTGCTATCATTCACAGAGAGATTTACTTTCAGCGTATAGTCGCGACCTGTGCTCTTAGTGGAACAAACCCATAAGCCACCTGCAAGGAATTGAATTCTCCCCTACTACAGGAGTTTTATCAGCTATCACGGCTATTTACTATCCTAATCAACACGTGTCTAATCTTTGTCTGATCTCTTCAGCTAACTCCTATTCTCCAAAGCTTGAATTGTGAACGCGGCCTCATTGATGCCACACTTTCAGCCTAGAGTGGCAACTGCTCCTTCCTCCTCCACCCCGCCCTCCGGCCTCAACCCCCACCCCTTGCGAGGTTGAACGGCACGTATTGCCAATAACGACAGGAGGGAAGGATATGCGTCGCAACTGGCGGAGGAACATCGTATTGCTGCAAGATATGGGAAAGAAATTTATAGGACGTGTGAAAACTTCATGAAATTCACTAACGAATTTAGAGAACTTATGAAGCTGCACTCAGGGCGAGCATCGGTCGAGGATACGACAGCGGCTCGTGGAAGATTCTCGCCTGTTCTGTCACGTCCTCCTTCGCGGATATTCACTCTCGCTACCAACGAGCCGTGTGTGCTCTCCACGCGTACATTCACTTTCGACACAGCACTCGCATAGTAGAGAGCCATGGTCGAGAAATTCCTCGACCGTTATTCTCCCTGGCTGCAGTTGTATGTAGTCTCGGCGCGCCTGGAGTCTGTGTGCAATTTCAAGAGAAAAGAGAGCAAGTTTTATGTGACAGTTATGATCTCGGGCAAAATATGTGGACATGAGTGATGGTAGAACTCTCAAGGCATATTACCACTGCGCGTTTGGTGTTCATTTATATAGGATTTAGTAGCTGCTTTGGTAGTCAAATTATTGGTGCGAATAACATGCTGTTGTTTCAAAGTGAGAAACTTCTACTATATGCACAAACTGGTTTCAACTGATTACAATTTCCCTCAGCCACACAACGGAAACCTTCACAAAAGCATAAGCAATCACTGAGGTCAGAAAAATGGGGTTGCTAGACAATACCCCCATTGTGAAGCGCAGCATAAGGGCGATGTCAGACTTTGCGGATCGAGCGATTCGCTGGCGAATCGCTGGATACGAGCGTACTGTCCAGTGACGCTGTTTGAAACTGGCGGGGCTTCCTTCGAACGATGGGTCCCGCCACTATTGAGTCGCTGGTACATAGTTCGACTCGCTGCTACACAGTTCGATTCGGTGGTGCAACGTTCGATTTGCTAGCGAATCGCTCGTATCCAGCGATTCGCCAGCGAATCGCTCGATTTGCAAAGTTTGACATCGCCCTTAAGCCGATGTCAGGTTTCGCGAATCAAGAGATTATTCGCTAGCAAATCGCTGGGCACGAGCGATGCGCCAGCTAATCAAACGATGTACCAGCACTCAGCAGTGGCGGGACCCAACGTTTAGAGGAAGTCCCGCCGCTTTGAAATAGTGTCCACTGACCAGTACTGGCAAGACCCGGATTAAAATGTGTGCGTGAAAGCGTCCATTAATGAAGCTGGAGGTGGGGAGTGGTATGGAAAAGAGAAAGAAAGCAAAAGAAATCCTCAATACGCCCCAAAGAAGGCCCCACTCACTTTCAATCTTATCCACCGCATGGAAGAGTGATGTATGGGGATGAGTTTCGCGAAGGGCTTGCTTCAGTTGCTTCATTACCAATGACGAGCCGCAATGCTTACGCTGCCGCAACCGCGGTTCCGCTCTTGTCACGGCTCCAGCGTGGGGCCGACAGCGGAAGGCGGAGCTTGCGGACAAGGGCAATGATTGCAGGTTTACCGAGCTTCTAACTCCTCTGTCGTTCGCTTTGCCACCGCGAAGGGGTCACAACATCAACGCTCGTTCGCCTATCTACCACGATCGGGGATGAAGCAGGCGTTTCAGCGCGTCTCCCGGAGCGTGCCTTTACCTATTACTGGCCCAAACACTCAAAATTCCATTTTCCGTCGAAATTTTGCGAATAAAGGTAATTCAATGCCCTGATAACATATGGACCTATATTTTTGACGATGGAGCCATTTCGCGCTAGTTGACGCCACTTTGTCACGACGGCTGTTTCCACCGAATTCGGTGCTAAATTGTGTGTAGTGGTTATTTGGTGTTCCGGTTACGTATATGACAAACATTTCAGCGCTGGCGCCATTTGGCGCCTATTTTCTGCCCCTGTGTGTACTCTCAGTAGTTTGTATACAATCAGAGTCAAGCTTTCGGAGAGAGGAGGGCTTCAGCTAAGTAAGACACTCAGCCTGTGATCTTAGGCACTTCAAGTTTCGCCACACAGTGTGTGGCACTCCGTCTCACTTAAGCTCAGCCTTAGGCACTATGTATAAGTGAGAGAGACCACGATAAACAGAAATATGCGCTAAACAGCGCTAATGCCGAAAATAGTGCCAGTAGCCCACGTCATTTGTGAATATTCATGAATGGATTATGCTCATGTTAGTGGTCTCCTCTTTCCCATAGTGTTGCGTTCTATTCCTTCTGATCAGGGAAGCATTACTCTCTGAAGGATATTCAGACAGTTGGATGATAAAGGGGTTACACAGAACCCAACAGGGTAACGTGAGGCCTTGCTTTGTGAGATGTAAATATAGGGTGAATAATCGTCGAGGTATTCCTCGACCATGGCTCTTTGCTGTGCGAAAGTGAAGTCGAGACTTAATGTACGCGCGGAGGGCACAGATGGCTCACAGGTGGCGAGAGTGAGTGTCCGCGCGTGAGAGCGCGAAAGAACAGGCGAAAATCCTCGTCGAGCCGTTGCGGTATCTTCGAGCGATGTCCACCCTGTTCAAACAACCTTGGAGGTTTCGAGGTTACGCCTGATACTGTGCTAATTTATAGTACTTTGGCCTCATCACCTCTATTACCTGTATCCGACTTGTCCTCGCGAACTTCGCCATTCACGCGAGTCGTCTTTGAACCATCCGTTCCGTGCATGTCGCCTCCATTGTTGGTCGAGCATCTTCACCATTGGGTGGGCCACCTCCAGACCTTCCCGGCAATCGTTTGTGATCCAGTGGGATCCACTTCACTAGCTAGGGTCCATCTGTTGTCTTTTAAACGTGCCACATGACCGGCCCGTCTCGTTTACGTTCATACGTTTCCTGGACCACATCAGCAAGGCCATTTCGCCTTCGCAGCTCTGTGGTTGTGATATGTTCGCGAAGTGACACGTTGCAAATTCTGCGTTCCACTGACCTTTGCATCACAGCTAATTTCTCTTCGTTCGCTATAGTAAACGACCAGCATTTCGCGCCGTGCAGCATTGCAGGTATCACCGTCGAGTGGAACGAAGAGGCCTTCAGTTCCATCGGGAGGTCATCGCCTAGCAATACCGTCGAGATTTTGTTGGAGCTAGACCAAGCTGCTCTCCTGCGTTCACTGTACCCATCACTAGTGCCTTCAATGAAGCTGAGCTGGTGCCCAAGGTACTTCCATGTTTTCACTTTTTCGATCGTTTCGCCATATATTAATCGTCGCTGTAGGACTGAAGTGATTGTGCATCCACTTGATTTTCGACATGTTCATGTCGAGACCAATTCCACTTGATTTCTTCTGTAGCTGTACAAGTTGCTGTTGAAGCTCAAGAGCATCTTATGCAAAACTGACGCAATCGTCGGCAAAAAGCAGACGAGTCAGCCGTTCTCCATCGATCTCCATTCCGTTCAATCGAGATCGTTGAACAAGGCTACCAAAGTTGGTGCAAACAATGCCATTTTTGCCCTCATCAGACCCCCTTAACCCTAGTCGCAAATAACGATTATGACAAATTCAGCTCATCTCCATCCGGACCCTCCGCAGAGTGTCAAGTGCGAGACGTGATTCAGTGAATCGCGAGTGAATCGACCGTTCCCTTTCGCGCCAGGAGGCAAAGCTTCTCGACGCATACTTTCTCAATGTTGCTGGCTAACCACTTTTTGATCGTTTGATCTCATGGTCAGCTGATGTTCAGACCACGACATTTTATGCTCAGTTAAAAATAAAAATCTCGTGTGTAGAGTACCGTCAGGCTATATAATGTCAATCCTTTTTATCTCTTAAAAAGCTCGTACAACTTCTTGTGAAAGTAGTACATGACATGAGAAAGCTTAGCTTTCAGAAGCATGATACACTGACCGCTCAAATTTAAAGGCAGCGGACACGATGGCTGAAGGGAGTAGCGGTTATACCATTACGGTGTAGCGTGTTCATTTCTGATAACCTTTCGTGAACTATACCCTTCAGCGTGTTGGAGACAGGTGTTTTTCGGCAATTTTCCAACGACCTCCCGCAAGTCACGCCTATTAAAGTCCCAAATCGCGCCTCCCCTCAGCCAACGTGTTCCCTGCCTTTAAGACGATTTCCGAGACTAAAGAAAGGCTTGTGAAGTGTAGTCGTTTATTCGCTATCATGCACATGGTTTCCCTATCACAGGGAATAAACTGTTCAGTGTTCAGACCGGAAATGGAAACGGAAATGGTCTGAATGTGTAGAGAGGTGTGGTGGTATATTGTGGCTATCTTGTGTACGGTGGGCGAGTGGTATATGGTGGCTGTGTGGTGTACGGAGGACGAGTGGTGTATGATGGAGTTGTGGTGTACGATGGAACGGTGGTGTATGGAGGTTGTGTGGTGTACGGTGGACGAGTAGTGTATGATGGAGTGGTGGTGTACGATTGAATAGTGGTGTATGGAGGCTGTGTGGTGTACGGAGGACGAGTGGTGTATGGAGGTGGTGTGGTGTACTGTGGACGAGTGGTGTATGGAGGCGGTGTGGTGTACTGTGGGCGAGTGGTGTATGATGGAGTCGTGGTGTATAATTGAGTGTATCGGGGTGTAGTTGTGTAGACAGGAAACAGCGATCTGCAGGCAGGTTCTGGGCAACTGTAACAAATCAAATTTCAAGTCGATATCAATCCCGTTTTCTGCTTCTGAAGCTTGTTAAAAAATCTTTTCATGTTAAAAATTGAAAATTAAAAGGGGAAACGAACCGGGAAGAAATGCTGCTCACCAGAACGCATCTGTTCAAGAAAGGGCAGGGAAGGCGGCATGATGTATCACAATCTGAATAGCTGCTACTGATGATATGAATAAAAGGCCATGCAGCTTCAGAGACAATTCACCTCGTGAGACACATTGCTCCTGAGGGGGGCATCCGTAGCAGTTTGCCGGCTCCACGAGTGCGCATTTGGTATAAGATTGACAGTTACGATTACATCTGGTGGGGAAGAAAACTGAAATAGAAATTTGGACTCGGAAGAGAAATTTCGCCTGGGCAGGGATTGGCTATGTGAATAGTGCTTGCGATCATAACATATATACACATACATCATCATGACATATAAGGAAAGTCGTTCAGGACCTGGAGCGGTTATTCAAATGATCTACTAAATGCTATACGGACGTTGACGTGGTCTTTAAAAATGAGGCCCATTTTCGCCGAGCGCTAGCCAAAAAAGAACCGAAAAAAAATGTGAAATGGATGGTTTTTGCCGGATTCCGGTGAGAACCTGAATAATAAATAATAAATAAATAAATAAATAAATAAACCTACCGTAGATTTACTGATAGTTTTAGCAATAAATGTGAAGTTCACCATTGGCGCTGTCGCTATTTGTAGCAAATCAGGAAGCTTCAAGAAAAGAAGCAAAAATATTGTCATCGCGGGGATTGAACCATGGTCCATATTTTCAACAAGTTTTACCCTTCGCGGGACCCTTCGGCGGAAATGGACCTCGGTTTTGTGGTCCACTCATGAGCTTCTATAACATGAAGAAAACCGTCTTGAAAAGACAACCACAGTAAGGGTTTCATCTAGTGGGGAAGAAGTTGAAATCAAACTGTAGACGAGGAAGAAATATTTCGCACACCCTGAAATCCTCCCTTGTTAGTCACGGTTAAAGCAACAGTCCCAGCAGAGTCGAAGTGGGCGTGGCGGGCAAAGGTCGCGCACCCACTTGCCAGCCGTGGAAACTCGTTCACGATGACGATTTGCATCGTGAATCGACTTCAAATAGTCCCTGTGGTCTCAAAACGATCGCAAATGCCTCCGCAGCCAATCATGCGATCTCCACGGCTGGCAAGAGGTGGTGCGACCTTCGGCTGCCACGCCCACTCCAATCCTGCTACAACTGTTGCTTTGAAACACAGATCAGTGAATTATTCGGCGTTAATCGGTGCCTTCTCGAAAACCGAAACTTATAATACTACATATTTCTTGGAAACTTACTTGGATTGAAGTCACGAGCCTCAGCACCGATCATCATTAATACCACGGAGAACTGCAATAAAAAAATATGATTTTGATTCGCACTTGGAGATAAATACGGACTCATGCCCTCTCACACAGTGTCCCCACCATCCCACGGGATTTCTCAACAACTGGGATCATATTTGAGCCTTTCAGAGGTGTCGTATACAGGGTTCGTAGAGCGGTTTCAAGTGGTGAAGAAAGTGTGCTGGAAATGTCTAACAAGGAGGGTCTTTCAGGTCGTGAAGCGCTTTTCCAAAATGATTTCCTACATGTTGTGAAGGCTCTTGCGAGGAACATAAAACCCCTGACATTTTCTGAACGCTTCAGGAATGTCCAATCAGTGGTGAAGGAATGATTCAAAGTTCATTCCTCTGCGTTGACAAATCTTTGCAATCTATGTTGGAGCCTCCAAATTGTCGCCAAATCACGAGGATGACATGTACACTCGACGTTAGCGCCATTGGGAGACAATTTGGAGGCACCAACATAAATTGCAAAAATTAGTCATCCATAAGAATCGAACTTTGGGCCATCTCTTCTGCACTATTTACAACTTTCTGGAAGCGTTCAGGAAAAATGGACCATGGTTTTGTGTTCTTCGCATGAGGCTCTACAAAATACAGGAAACCATTTTGAAAAGCGCTCTATGTCCCGAAAGACCTTCCTTGTAAGAACATACTGTTTTACAAATTGTGCCTACCTCCGTCCTCCCTCCGACGCCTTTTGTCATGGTTATGAATCTCATTTTTCTGAGGAACTGATGGTGGAGCTTTCCCCGCCAACATCCGCATTAATATTTACATAGTAAATTGAAATAACTCACTGCGAACCACAGCATTTTGAGGTGACCTGAAAATAAGTAATTAATGTAAATAATTGGTGAAGTATGCGCGTGGTATCTCGTCCAGTAGCTAACAGTAGCCATCACTAGCCCCTCTTTAAAGTCTCAACGCCAGCATCAAGATGCTAGGCGCATAGAACTGTAATCTTGTACGCCCAGAACGCCATGGAAAAGTCGGTCGAAAATGCTCAAGTTGAGGACTACTTATACTACTATCACCTATATTTGTGATTCAGATGTGCTAAGGCAATGGAACACTGAGCGCGAGAAAGAGAGGGCAGGCGAAGAAGTGCTGCGGGTGAGAGGACCAGACACCAGCATTTTGCGGATGAGGAAAAATGAAACCAGTCAAAGCGGTATTAGGGAGACCCTAGCGCCTTTGGAGAACACTTTCGAGGCGGTAGAACACAACGTGTGCGATTTCGATGGGCTGCTTTATCCATCCTGCTCGAACTTATCGTGGAGTGTGCCTTCAAAACTGCAATGACGACGGCTTTCCTGTTAGGATCAACTGTCCATTGTGACAGGAATAACGGGAGGTGAGGGGGTCGTATTATGTGATCTTCAGAAGAGGGGTACATGGCGTATATGAAACTCAATAGTGGAATTGAACCTAGAACATCTCGGAATTGCGGGGTTCGCCTTCCGAGCAAGATATCCTCTATCTCTGATGGCCAGGGAATTCTGCAGTACAGACTCGACAACACAAGCGACGACGGCCTCCAAGTAAATCTGATATTTAGTAGCTTATATTGATTGGTTAGTTGATATATGATAGTGACAATCGACAGAACACAACTACAGCAGGCCAATCATTTTGTAAGCGGAAAATTGTTAGATTTCGGGGAGGAAGTCGTCCTTGCGTTATGATGTCTGCCGTAGACACACGCCTGGCTGCCGAAGATTGGGTTGGAGCTCAATATCGTGGCGTTTTTTTTTCAAGCTGTAGATTCAATCAATACAAGCATCACCCCAAAAAGTCGCGTATATCTTTCGAAAGTACTTTCTTCGCTCTACAATAGCTAATCTGCCTTTTTCCTGAAAGTTATAACCGTAACCAAATATAGCGCTTAGAAGTTGGGATATCCAGACGGCAAAAATCGGCATTTCGACAGCTGCTATTCTTCGATTGACATAAGGACAAAAACGCCTGAAGAGGAGTTTTTTAAAATCCAATGTTCCTATCAAAGCTTTCTCCAACCGATTCTCTCTTTTACATGTGAATTGATTATTTTATGCTTTTTTGTTTAGTTAAAAACGCTTGTGTGCGAAAATGAAAAGTGCAAGCGCTATTATGTTATACTCCAACCCAATAGCTCCCATCTCCAGGGTTGAGCGGTGAGTCCGTTTTTAGTGATGAGAAGTACGGTAACTATGATGTTAAATGAATTATTTTAAACGTAGGTAATGGGAAACTTCCGTGGACACTAGGCCACGAGGCTCCAACATTCATTCATATAGGATTCAGGAACTACTTTGGTAGTCAAATAATGGATGAAAGTAATAATGTTATTGTTTTGGAGTGATAAACACCAGTTCGTTGTAGAAACTTTAGTCTTCACTTCCGTGTGTAACTGAAACTGCTGACCATAATTCCCAGCAAACAAACACTTAAAACAAACATCTGCCAAAACATAGTGCTTTACAAATATTCACGAAAAAGGAATAATTTTTGTGAAGAAAACTGCGCTTATAAACAAGGATCTACGCTACCGAACAGTGATGGTCATTAGGTCCACCCCGGCCAATTTAAATGAAGTGTGCATTTCTATACGCACTTGAGACCGTGAGACTAAACCGGCCCCATATCTGCTGAACGATTCTCTAAACTTATTTGTAGTGGCAAAGTCGCAGCGGTAGTGGATTCGGTTGGCAAGAGAGAGGACGTGGGATCATTCCTTAGCGACTTTCCTCTTTAGAACATGTTTAAAAATCCTGCTGAAAAATTGTTTGACTTCAGCGTCTTA
>KZ350383.1:5399-18891 GCA_002352805.1 Teladorsagia circumcincta | reverse complement strand
GGAAAATTGGATGCGAGCCTATTTAAAACAGACTGCGCAAAAAAAAGCGTTGTACTTTTAATGAGGTAAACGCCATGGAATTTACTGCAAACGCCAATCGATCTGGCCAATTTTGTTGGCCCAAGAATGGAAAAGCGATTGCGAAACCACTTCATGAGAATTACCGGTGGAAGAATAATCTAATTGAAAAAGAGAGGCTCAGAATTCCAAGAAGCGGAAAAAGTACAGCGCCAAAGATAGATAAGATCGCGAAGACGGAAAATTCGAAAAAAGTCAATAAAAACAATAATAGAAATAACAAAAAAATTGACCCAAAGACTTCTTGTACAGTAAAGTATTCCGTGGACGGATTCCCTTCAATATTTCAATGCAACGCAAGATTTCAAAACAACTAAAATTGATGAAAAAAAGACTTTTCTTATTTTTTTTTCAAGTAAAGAAATGAAATAAAAACAGTTTTTGAAAATTTAATTAAATCTGATTTTTTTCAAGTAAAGAAATGAAATAAAAACAGTTTTTGAAAATTTAATTAAATGTGATTAACTGCTAATAAGAACTAAATTTTCATGAGCGTCCACTCGACCCCGTTTCTTCTTCGAAGTGGACAAAAATAATCAAATCCAGAAACCAAAACCAACAAAAAATCAAAAAAAAAAATCAGTTGGAATCGTGCAGAATTCTATTAAGCACTAGTTGCTGTTGAAAGACAATTAAAAGGGATTTGATGTAAAGAAACACATTTTTTGGCGCTGATGGACCTTTCCGAATTTGCAAAAGGTACCTGCACAAGAATCGGTTCAGCTTAGTTCAGCTCACTGTCAGTTCGATATTTCTTTTCCAGAAATTTTGGTTTCAAATTAAGGTCAGAAGGCTTGGATCAACGACGTTGTCGAAAACGCAAATGGGATGCGCAACTCCTGCATCTCAAAACGTCCTCATCATTATTAGAACATGAAGAATACCGCATTGAAACTTCTTCAATTCCATTTTTAGTGCGGTATTTAAATGTGGTTTGGTCTACGCATGACTTGTGGCCGTCAGTCAATTTACATTCAGTATTTCAGCCTCCCAGCAGGGTTATCCGTCGCGTTCGCACTTTTCCAAAATTTTTGCACCCCTCTCTCTCGGAGGGGTCTCGATGCGACTCTCACCACCACCATCAGCCTTGGGAGGCGCCCCTTACATAACCACTCTCTCCCTAGCACGACTATTCTCTCCCTTGAACCGACACCCCCCCGTGCCATCAAGGCTGCATCAATAGTATTTTATTTGATTCTGAGACCAGTCGACACAGCCTACTCCGCCCACTCCCACTTGCCCCCGGAAGGGCCGTCGAGCCCTAGAGCGGGGGAGGGAGAAGTGGTGGGTACTATGACTAATGCACGAGCAAATTTTTTAATTTCGCCTATTTTTCACCTCAGTCGCTCATTCGCGACGTTTTTGCCAGAACTATCGAAAACCCAGTGAACAAATACGACCCCATTCGCACTTTTCCCAAACACGGTTTACTTTTCTCAACCCCGGGTGAATGCTCTCCCAACGATTCTGAGGGTAAGGCGTGCATATGGTCAGAATCATCGACAGCACGGGTGCATATGAAACCTTTACTGAAGTTCAGATTGACCGCAGGCATGGTTGATCATCGGTCAAAATGATACTGGCTGCGGTCCTGATGGGCTAATGGTTTGGATGACCTTCCATTTGCACCATGAAATTTGATATTGAACGCGAGCTGAGTAATTTTCGCCATCCATGTCTAATGGTCATGGCAATTTTAAAAGGTCAAGTGCACTTTCACAGTAAAATTGACTCTGTCGTGTTTGAGAATGATTTGCGGTTTCTCCGAAACCCGATTAAAACGGCCGATTTTTTCGAAAGTCAAATCTTAATGGATGTTTGCAATGTGAAACGTTTCGCAACAGTGGTTTTCTGATAAAAACAACACTAACGCGGTCGAGTGTCGTTTGTTTGCGCACGAACATTAAAAGGAATCGATGTCTCCGAGGCGAAATGAGAATGAGAAACGATTTCAACATGAGTTGCGCTATACGAGATCTAGACTAAACCTTATACTAGAGCTGTATATAAAAAGAGGGATCAAAGGTGGAATTCAGCTAAAAAGGCAACCCATTGCAAATTGAGTTCGAGATGGTCAGTGGTGCACGAAAGAGGAAAGACCCGGGGAAAGTGCCCTAGAACCCAAGAAGTGGGACCCGATGATTTTCGCATTGATGTGACTCTCATCGATGCTGCCCTGTTCACGATAACGCTATCTCCGCTGAAGGCTTAGAAACCCAGACACGAGAAAACGCGAGAGGTGGGCGTGGCTCGCCAAGTGCGCCAAGAGTGAGGCCATCCTAGACCTCTGGGGATATTTTCGCTGCCAACTGCATGTTGGTCCGAACCGTCAGGAGATCTGTCTGTCCCTCACCTTCGTGAAGTCCTCCTTTAGGTGTGAACCCGAATTTAGAAGGGGGGGGGGGAATGGTGTAGTTGGGTTGACTACCTCCCGTACTCCCAAAAGAGAACTAGGGTTCAAAGCACCAGTTCAATAGGAACCCTCGCAATTAATAAAATTGGGATTGCCATGGCGCAGTGGCTTGAAGCGCCAGACATTCGCTTTGAACACGTACAAGGCCCCATTGCTCAGTAAATGATTATCGATGAAATCTATGGGAAAACATTGAAATGAACATCGGTTGAGTTACCAAAGAAGCAATCAAAAAACAGAAGAGCAGCGTTTGTAAGAGCGTAATACGCATAAAATAGTTATTATTCCACCAAGTGAAGGAAATCGGGAACCGGCCACATCCCATAAAAAGGGATTGACATAGATAATCTTGTTCTTCTTTGGATAACAGAGTCCTGAAGAAACAAAATGCCCAAGGAATCAAAAGCCGAAACATTGTAGGAATGCCTACCACAGAGAGGTTGGACTACATGTACAAAGTCATCACTAACCTATACACGGAGACAGAACCGGTCACTGTTTCTAGTCGACATTGACAGAAATTCAAGCATTTCGTACAAAAATGAAAATGATCAAACCAGATATATGCCTCTCACATCCTCCAATTGAGGTCATTCATTTGGGAGCAACCACAACATAAAGAATCAAATTTCGTGAGAGTATCAGGTTCGCCCTCGATGAAGCTATTGAAGCATAAGGCCTCGGCGCTGGTCTGCGTCGATTTCAAGAGTTCAAAACTTAGTTTCGAGTTTTGAAATCAGTGTGGAAAAAAAAAGGTTTTGATATAAAAAAGCTTGATGAAAAGCATTAGCCTAATTTGAATCACACTTTCGGTAATTATTGAAAGAAGGGCTCAAACCAGAGCAAAGAATGGAGAAAGGGAAACCAGTGAAACACAGAAACTTTGAGTAAAATGAGATTAGTACAACGGACCCGAAGAAGAGAACGTTTTATCTGGCCCGATACAGGACCTATGTCTGGTTTTGAATCGACGTCAGGTGAAAGTCCTCAACAGAACTTGTCCGACAATTTCTTGTGTACATCTCCGAAAGGACCTCGCCCGAACGTTTATTCTTGCAAGATTTATTCATCATTTGATCCTCCCGGCTATCGCCGATTATGAAATCTGTGAAATTTCTGACGTCACGTTCCCCCTATTTGCCCCTGTCGCGTCCTCATCGATCAGGGAACACAAGACTTTTCAAGGTGGCCGCGCATAGCTCCCATGAAAGTGGCTGTTGGAAGAGGGCCCCTCTGCTATTCATCTCACATCCTGTAAAATTCATTGAGAACCTGATCTAGCTAAATGGTCTGAATCAAAAGATGTGGAGTTTTCGGACAATTGGTGGTACGGCAAATGCTGGTGTCAGGATTGGAGCCCAAGGCCAATGTCAGACTTGCGTGTGTGGTTGCGTCGCGTACAACGAACTGAGCCACTCGGTGTACGCGACACGAGTGCGAAAGCTATCGAATCGCTTGGTTCGCGAAGTCTGACATCGGCCTGAAGAAGGCGCAACACCACACCATAGGGTTCTCTAGAGAAAAAAAAACGATATGAATAGTGCATCGCCTAAATGCGACCACGGAGGAAATTATTTTGCAAAGTGACTTATTGGTTCGAAAAAAAGAAGTGTTGAAGAGGTCAACAAAAGAGAAATAAGGTCTTATTTGAGTACCAGGTCAACATGCTCATTGGACCGAATGTTTCCTTCTATTTTTCGGTAACCCCCTCCTCCACCCCCCCCCCGGCCTCTCGCCCCACAAAATTCATGGTTATGCCTTCCATATTCCTTGGCTTACCAGCAAGCCTGATCGAAAACGTTGATACCTTTACGAATATTTCTCGTGTCTTATGCTTCACTTTGGTGCTGCTTGAAGATGCAAAATCAGGAGACAGAAATGCAAAGAAGGAATGTAAACTCATCAATCCTCAAAATAATCTAGAACGTGAGAGATTTAAATTCAACAAAAGGCAAGCCATATCAGGGAAATGGGAATCAATATTCAAACATTGCTGCATGAAGCAGAATCATGTGGACAAATACATGACAAATCTGAAATTCAATGAAACAGGAAGGTTTAGCTGCGAGACAACTGGAAACACCCTGTTCCAACTATCTATGCGGGAACATCACACTTACAAGGCCGCCATATAAGCGCCCCAGTGTCATCTCATAATTGCCCTGGATCATCGCGGATTTCAGTGAGGTGACGTAAAACTAAATGGACGAACAGTCGGGGATCATGGTGTGTATGGGAAATCCGGGGACGTGTCAGGCGAGGGATGTCACACAATGGAAAGCCCGCAAAAACTTCCCACAGGGACCAGCGGTACGTCGTTTTTGACATCACCACACGAACGACATGTCAACATGAGCAATGAGACAGGGATGATTGGAGAACGGGGTTGGATCATACCAACCCAACTCAAATCCTCCCCGATAGGAACTGTACGAGCATGTAAATATTTTCGGCGTGTTTAAATGTTAATTCATTTTCCCGAAAGCTTATTTACTAGTAATTGCTTTGTCAATATTATTAAAATATATGAATTAGAACTGTAGATATAAACTTTAAGGATAATTACTAATTTGATTATAGTACCTTCAAAACTTAGGGAATAGGCACAACAATAGCTCTGGATTGAAGATGACTCTCAGAATCTCTTCCAGGCAATCAGTGGTATAGACTAAGGAATTAAAACGAAGTGAAAGAAAGAAGGTCCCCACAAAAAAAACCATAGATGAGATACTAAGTTAAAGGAGGATTTCACGATGAAAAGGTAGCTTATGAAATAAGGGTATAGGTGGTCAGTGGAGCAGGGCAGAAAGAAACCATGTGAAAACGGGCCTAAATAGGACCCATCCTTGCCCGTTGATTTCCAAATTGATGCGACTCTCACCACTGTGCCCTTGAACGCAAACGCTCTCTCTGCTATCTAATCACTGGCCGCGTATAACATGTGGCGAGTGGTTAGATACTTGATAGGCGTTCCAGGCCAAATGCGCCAAAAGGAAGGCCATGTTAGATCGCCGGGTGTACATCCTTCGTTGCGGTCTGTGTGTTGGTCTCGTGAAAGTCCGCCTATCTCTCTAGTAGGTAAGTTCCCTTTTCTTAGACCTTCGTTCTTAGCGGTCAATTGTCCTTTTGATATTTGCAAAGATTTTTGGTTGGGGGAGCAAAGAAAAGCACCCACATATGGTCGAGCGAGAAGAAACTGCTTTCCAATATCTCGTTATCAGATCTGACCATTTGTAAATGTTCTTTCAAGGAATATAATTAATTATTAATAAGGATGGAGACCAAAATGTACAATGGATCCTAGAAGAACGCTCAGATTTTGGTTAGAAAACCTGCTGGGAATAGCCTTTCCAGAACAAAAATTCAAAAAAAAAAAAATTCAAGAAGTCTGAAAAGAAGGAGGTATTCAGTGGTACAGAAGTGGAACGGAAAGCAATTCTTGAGCATGGGGTCATGTTTGGTTCCTGGAAAATGAGAAAAAAAAGCTGAAACTTTGGGTGGATTGAATGTTCCGCTCAACAACTTTGTAGCAGGTGCATAAGATACACAAAGACAACGAATATCAGAATTGTATCCCGGGTTTCGAGAGCAAACAAAAAGTAGAATTTATGTAAGCTAGGCCACATGGCAGCTGGCAGAGCAGAGAATGATCAAATCTGCCCAGGCTTTTTCAAACCAAACGTTTTCAAAAAAGCTAATATTCACGGCAGTTCAGTAATGTTATACAAATAATGAGAAGAAGAAAAAGGATGATAAGCAGTATTTTCATAGTTCCGTGCTGAACTAGACCACAGCCATGCAAGAATAGAATAACATTTCGAGCAAGAGAACTCATGCACAGTGTATGAACTTGAACATAAGGGCCGGAGCGTGACTAGCAACGGTTGAAGCAACCGTTAGCCAAACTGCCGGTCATAAATTGCCCAGAGGAGAACTTGAATTTCTGTCCAAGTGCAGAAAGGAATTGTGGGCAAAGTGTTGGCAGCTAATCGTAGCTGTCAAATATAATCAACACTTTCCAGTGACATCGAAATGGAATGAAAGAGAGACGGTAGCGGTGTGGCAGCGTACCCACACTTATTACTGACCATTCAGACGTGTTCCAGAAACACTTAGAAAGAAAAGTATATCTATCCTTGAGTCGGGCCTTTCCATGAAATGTTGAGAAAGGAAAGCGAAATGAACGTGAAAAGGAACGAACAACGGCTGGCTGGAGGTGCCTGGACTGAAGTCGTATAGAGAGGAAATTAAGTTGGAAACCATCAGAGTTTTAGGGCCAGTCGTGGCCACACACAAAAGTAGGACATTCTGAGAGCCGAAAACCGAGATTTTTTCAAAATGTTGAATTTTTCAATGTTTCCTACTATTCTTACACACACACGAGGGTGTCTGGAAATGGTCTAAGGAATAAAAAAACTCTGAGGAATCAATCGAAAAAGAGAAGAAAAATAGGAGGAAAACATCTGGCGAGAGCAAAAACTCGCGTTGAAGTGAAAATGAAAGACCGCTGTTGCAGCGTTGTAAAGGACAATTCGAGAACGCAGTGCTAAAAAACGCACTGACCCGATAAATCCCGCTCAAAGCCGCGTGGAGTCGACGATGGTGGTGGCGGTGATGTGAAATTGAGTCCTCACACTGGCACCGCCGTTGGTGCTATTGCTGCTAGTGCCACTGCTGCTGATTTTCCTGCTGCTACTGCATAGGAATTCAATGCGAATGACATCAGCACAACCGTGCACTGATTGCGTTCCTGAAATTAAATGTATCCATTAATGATCGTCACTCATTGATAAGAGATTTACACACGCGTTATTCGAACGATCTCAAGATCCTGCAGAACAGCCGCGATGAGAAACAGTTAGAGTTCAGGAATCAACAGAAGAAAGAGAGCGGCGAGTGGCGAAAAATGCAAAAATTGCGGACCCTCGCGGAACGAAGGCCATTCACTAGGAAGCTATTGCAACGTTCTTCTCATAAATGCGCTAACGACAAATTAGGTGAAAAAATATCTGAATTTTTTCTGGAGTGCCCTATAGCAACCATGACCTCGAAAAGTTTGAAAAATTCCATCTAAAATGAAACTTTTGACAGAGAAGCGCCCTCATTCATTGCGACAGGTTTAAGAACTGCAAAAAGTGGTTATGGTCACGATGAGGAAATTTTGACATTGAGGACCCCCTCTGAAGAGCATCCCTAACACAACCGAACTGCCCCCCCCCAATCATCCCTCCTCATGTTAATGTCCATAGTATGTTGGACCTGCATCATCTTGACATTCTTGAAACTACGCCCTCAAAATTTCCAAAAAACGCGTTCAGCAGCTGGAGAAAGGGAGTAAAATAACTGTTGAAGTGGCAAATTCTTCCGGATTTTGTAAGAAGTTTAATTTTTTAAAAATTTGCTTCGTTACATAACCCTTCGAAAATACGACACCTTTGCTCCAAAAAAGACCCTCTCCCCAAAATCACAAAGTATGACCCTTTCTACCCCCCCCCCCCGGGACTTACATAATACACAGGTACATCACATCACCACACGATGGTTGACATTTTGTTTTTATGTTCCCTAAATATTGTAACTTTGCGGATCCGAAAATAACATAAACATATTATTATTGATCGAGCATCGAGAAGTTATTGATTGTAGATGAAGGAGGAGGAAAAAATGCAGAAATACAGGACGTATGGTGGTCCACAATAGATTAATGGAAAGCGAAGTATGCTGGCAAACACAATAATTTCCCATTACTAGGTATTAGATAAATATCCGATTTTTCTACTATGTGGAGTAGAAATGATCAAAACAATGGAATAAACGACTTTAGATTGTTTGCGGAGGCATTGTGAGTAATGAAATCAGTAATTCTGGATGGCAGGCGGAGTGAATGAGCATGGGATGAACTATTGTTTACGTAGAAGCACTCTTCAGAAACGGGCATGTATGACGCTGTGTCCAAGGACAGAATTATGAATTAGCAAAACATTGTAGGGTGGATTTTTGGCCCAAAAAAATGCCAAGTGAGCTCCGGGGGCATACGCTATCCTTCCCTCCGGAAAGGAGTCGAAAATACTTTCTGAATTGTAATTTTGCTGTATTAATTCATTTATCCTCAGCATGTTTGGCTTTTACATAGTCAAATACTCAACCACGCTTTTTTAGAGCAATTGTGGTTGTGAATACCAAGAAAATTTGGGGAAATCCTCGTCTCCTCCCGCTGGGGAAGGAAAACCCGAATCTTGGTCTGACGACCACTAAAAACCACAATAATACTACCAACAAAAAATCGAATCCGTAAATATGGACCACTAAGCAGGAGACCAAAAATCGATATCCTAGATGGCCAGAGCGAAGGATGGATGTGGCGATCGGAAACAATGCTCATTTCCGTGGTACATGAACAATTACCAAGCACCGCGGCTGCCCTTCCGGCCCCCCAATTTTGTTGCCCGCCTGCCTGCCCGCCCGTTTGGTGGTGTCAATCACGCCGCCCTCTAGAAAACACTCACAGCTGACCCACCTGAACAATACAGGGGCTCACGATAAGGTCAAAGGGTTCAATGAGAGAACTCATGGGGCGCCATGTGCTATGGAGCATATGGTAATGGAGCCCTTGAAGGCCTATCCAGTGCCGTTTTCATCAGAGACGTACTTAATGGAAATGGTCGTCGGGAAATTAGGACATTACGGTTTTAAAGCTAAACAGCGAAGCGAGCAGAAGCCTTCAGGGAAATACTTTTGGGGCAACTAGGTCGGAAAGCGGAAGTTGAGATTAAGGTTGGTTATACCTCCAAGAATATAAGGATAAGTGAAACTCAGGTGCTAACCTATTCGTGATTTGGTAACGGATGTTACGAATGTTCCCATGTTTGCGATCCCTACAATCGGATCGGTTTACTGGAAAGGTAGGATGAGGAAGAAGCGAAAGGGAGTCAATCAACCAGCGCTGTGGCGCTCAAGCAATGCAGACACTTGAAAAATCGAAAATTAATGGCAGACCACATGATGGTCTAAAAAGAGGAGCCATTATCCAAGTCCGAAGAGCTGGTCTATAGTCCGACGTTGACGTTACGATGGTATTTTTATGGAATAATAGCACAGGTCAATCACCGGTATGCGCCACGCATTCAGCGCTCAGTCATCGTGATTGGGTTTGATTGCGTGATTGCGCTCTTCAGCATGGACATGTACATATACTGTGTTTCGTAGAACGAAAAGAACGTCGAGTGCAGACCTCACACCACAACTGACGACACCCAAAAAAACGTGGCTTTTTTCCTTGCCGTCTCCACTTGCGGTGTGTGGTCTGCACTCGACGCTTTGTCGTTTTCGAAATAGAGAGTGCTAACTCAAAAGATGAGGGGCCGCCAATGTTTCAGTCTGTGTTTCAAGCAGAAAGTAACAAACAGCGGACTTAAAGGGATGTAAAGCTGATTACCCAGGGTGGGATCTGGAGGAGTTTGATGTGTATTGTAGCAGCGCCTGTCCTATAAGATCTCCCTGTAATTACAAACGTATGACAAAAAGCATAATGCAAAAAAGTGATTCAAGGTTCAAGACCGCTCTTTCACTTATCCTCCCTGCCGTCAAATCCCACTAGAGCAACTATTTTTGGCGACCTTGAGCATCGCTCCTTCACTCGTGAACTACTTTTTGTTGCGTCTCCTTGAACCCATTCCAGTTAATTAGTTTTCACAAAACAAGAGCGGTGAACGACTACCATTCTACTTATAATGAGCTGTGGAAGGATGCTGAAATGTAGCCGAAAAGATCTGTGATTTTCTGCAACCAAGTCGATTTCTTTACTCCTCCGAATCTTAGCAATTTGAGCGGCTTTCAAGAGAGCTACATCCAATAGCCCTCCAACTACGTATGGTTAGAAGGAATAGTGAGCAGTTAAGGGGATGCTTACCAACTAGTTGCGATAAAAGACGGCATAACGAAGATAATCTCCACCAGTTGAGTTAGGTACGGATAGGGCCTGGTTCCAACACGAATGTAGACGGGGCCAGCGTGCCGGATTGACCAAAATGACGCGAAATAAATTTATCTGAACTGACTTAATAGGGCATTTTGCGAGCAAAAAGCCGTTCGTTCAATTGCTATCCGACTGCGTTCATACTTGATTTGGAGAAGGGGAACCAAATTCTTTAGTTGCAGGGCGTTACGCTGTTAGCAGATACATGTGTACATTGAAGGATCGATTCTAATAATTTACTGATTTCTACATGATCCCTAGGCGGCACAGCTTCAAAAACATAAAGCTCTCCTGCATAGCAGCTGGGTATCAGATGCGCAGCGCATTCCAAAGCAAAGCAATACCAATTAATTCAAGACAAAGGGCAAATTAAGAAAATGAGATCGGGAAAGGTCGCTCAAAAAAGCGTAACAAACAAAACATTACAGTAATCGAGTTACAACACCCTTGAAACAACACATTTAACGAAGATGGAGTGTTGAGACAAAGAATATTTCTCGCCGTTTTGCAGAAAGATCCTTAGAAGATGATGTAAATTGGCAAGTGCAACTCAAAATAAACGATACAGAAATTAAAGAGAAGAAGGCACCGCACGTTCGTTCGTGCAAGGGTCGAAATATTTGGCTTGATGTTCTTGGAATGCGCCATGCAATCTACTTTTTATTTATAATATAATCGCAGCGGTATCATGAATGCGAGTTGCCATTACAGTGACTTGAGGTGGCTAATTGATGAGCATGCCACTGTTTTATCCTCCCGAGAACGTTTGCTAGCAATATTCTTACTCCGAAGGAATGGGAGGTTTGGCTGGCCTAGACAGGATGCAATCCATGTTTGATCCCCTTGTGTGTGGTAGCACCAACACCGCTTCCGCCCAACGAAACAAAAATGAATATTCTTCGATGAAAAGAAAACAAATAGGAAAGGAAAGGAAGCCTGATGATAAGTGTAAGGATTAAAATTGAAATCGCTCAAATACTTGACAGTAGTGAATTATGCATGAAGTTGTCGCTAGGAGAGCAGGAGGTGATTCCTCGAAGAAAATGTCTCACAGGAATCTGTGCCAATGGCTTAATACTGCATAAAGTAAATAGAAAACATGTGTCGATAGTGGCGAATAAAAAGCATAGCGAAATTAACCTCGATGAGACATGCAAATAATCAAACGAGCAGATGAGTGTTTGGCTTTGGTTGATATTCAAATAAATGTACCTGACGGAAACTTGAGTAAATGAATGAGAATGTGAGCTCATTGAGATGACTTCAAGTTCTACAGTAAGAAAAAACTAAACGAGTATTTGGTGTATTGTTCAAATTTCAGGACCGAGCTGCTGACCTGGTTAGAATGTGCGGCAAGCAACGTAGAGGATGGCCACACCCCAAGCGCAGTTCCGCCTCACTTCTACGTAACCAGGAAAACCAGAGAATGCAAGATATCAAGGTAGGATACTTGAATATTTACCTTTACTTGTTTATCCATTTATTTGCTCACCTGTACGATACACAAAAGCAAAAGCATGTAAACGAGAGAACCTGGCAACCACCAGATAAACCTTTTATGTCATTTCTCGTATTCGGGCTCTTCTGCTAACCAGATAGCTTTTCGATTCTTGAATGAGACAAATTAGAGGCAAATTCACAAGCGCTTTCAGGAAACGCGGCATAAATAAGCTCATAAATGAGAATAAGTTGGGGAAAAGGCTAGCTACTCCGAGGAAAGCCAGAAAAATGCACTCTGATATGGCGAAGGACGAAGGGCTGACCCAGGAAGCAATTAGGGGAATGGATCCGAGACTAATGACGAGTTGAGGCGAGAGAATAATCGTCTGCGAACACCTGCAAAATCTCTCAGTTGCTAGGGGAAACCGCTCGATCGGAGGAGACGTGGTGGAGATCCCCGGGCAGGACGACCTCACACACTGTGCACGAGTTGCAATGGGCTGTTTGCAGCTTGACCTTCACACTCGTCAATGTGTCGCCACGAGGGCCTCGTTTCATCATCTCTCGCTCGCGCGCGCGCGGCGAGGGGTTTCCTCGTCCACTTGGCCGTCTGCTCCGAGTGAAATCGCTGAATTAAATCGACTCCACGCCGAGAGACGCGTCCTGTGGGGAACACTGCAGCGCTCAGAGTGCGGTCTGTGTCTTTGGTGGCTAGACTGCATCGATAACGAGTCACCAGCAACGACGAATGCATTCGAAATGACTGAATCACTTAGTCGTTGGAGCATCTGCACGCTAACCCGGGCATGTGGTTGAGTGCATGATTAGAATATCAGCGCTATCCCGTCTAGAGGGATCGTTTTGAGATCGGTAAAATGGGAGCTATCGCAAGACAGGGGGCTGACTGTGGGACATTAAAATCGCGTCAAGCATTTTTTTGCTACAAACAGTACTAAGATTTGGGCTTCGAGAGGGGAGGGGGGCGAGGGTGCGTAGGCGATTTTCTTTTCCTCAGAGCTCCTTACCACTCCTAAGCTTAGTTCTACGGGCTGCCCTGTATCTTACAATTAGAGCCCTGAAATGTTGTGATTGCGAATCTTACCAGACTTCTCGTCCAAACTCTAGTAGAGGCCCTCAACCGAACCCCGTTTGTTGGAAGTCCTCACGGATATCAGACAGTTCCAGTGATCGTCCCTCGGGATAGCTTTGATGAAGGCAAAGTGGAGCAACGACCAGCCGTTGGGCTTTCGTTCATTATGGGTTGTCATTAGTGATCGTCGCGACAAATTGGAATGCCGAGATGGAAGCGCTGGGACGGCGAGGTTTTTTTGGTGGTGGTTCCATCGCGGCGACGCCCGTAAGTGCCCCTATTCGAAATCCATCAGCTTCAAGCACAGGCCGGAGGCAGGAAAGAGGCCGCAGTGACGGACGGGTGAAAAGAGGGAGACATCAATATGCACGACAACGTCCCATTTTGCCCGGAAAAAACCTAAAGATTACGGTAGTTTATTGTAGCACTTTGGAAAGTAAATGTCATATTGGAGGATCGGATTGACTTAATTAAAACAACAGGAATAATGAGAAAG
>KZ350379.1:6463-17249 GCA_002352805.1 Teladorsagia circumcincta | reverse complement strand
AACGAATTTGTAAGGAGTTGCTCTGAGGGAAAGCACACAACGTAAGGTATAAGCATGAGCCCCTCCGGGGAATCGATCGATAACCGCGTGTCGTCCGAACTAAGGCTCTTTGGCGACGACAATGCCAGCTGATAATTGACATTAGGAAGGAAGCTGACCAAAGTACTAGTTGAAATTCAGCTGGAAACGTAAACTCAAATAATGTTTTTTGTCCACGTCCATTTTCTTTTCCTAGGTCAGGTTAAAGGAAGCATTCACGCTCGCTGCCACGTTGAAATTGCTACCCACGCGTTATCAATCAATAAGATGTGAGGTAGATAAATTCGGACGAGCGTTATCCCATGGAAGATACGATAAGGAGATACGGCTGCTAAGAATAAGGTGCACTCTACAATGAAAATCGAACGACAACGATAGCGTATCATATCTAGCACGCACCCCTCGCCGCCCTTTCCACATCGATGAGTCTTGATTTTTGCCTACAGGAAGTAGTTTCGACGGCTTATCACTCCGTTGATAAGGCGCTACTGCCAGTGAAACCTAACATGTTGATACATTTGGCAGGACCCCTATCCACTCCAGTACACTGCATTTCTTATCGTCTCTATGAGAATTGTCGTGGACACTTCCTTTAAATTGCTCTAATACTGGGAGGATTTTCGAACCGTGGCGTATTCCACAGTAAGATCGATCATCGTCAGATACTTCATCTGTCTCTAGTCCCTTTAGGTTAGCCTCTCCATGAAAGTCTTCTTGCGATGCTGATAGTGTCATCTCTGAAACGTCCTCAGAACAATATCAGACCTAAGCGAATCGGTGAGTGGCGGGACCCAACGTTCAAAGGAAGGCCCGCCACTTCCAAACTGTGTTTGATGTCCAATGCGCTTTTGAACTCTATTGAGTGCTCACTAGCGAATCGCTCGACTTGCAAAGTATGACATCGCCCTCAAGGGGCCAAAAACCACACGTTCTTCGAGACACCGATAATTTATTCATTAAAGGAAAATCAAAAGCTTAGTGGCATTCTCAGCATTCAATAAGAAAATTGAATAAATTCAAGTGCGGAGAGTTCAAGCTTTTGGTGGTGTCAGACCACCGATTACTTTGGTGAGTATTTCCATTCCGTCGGCGATCACCGGCATTTGCAAAGAGGATCCACCGTCGATCACTAGTTGATGGCCAACTATGTAACCGGATTTTTGCCTGAACTAGAAGATTATCAAAATTGTCATCAGTTACTGTTTTTGGTGATATGCTGGTCGGGCGGGCACCCCGCAGTGTATGTAAGTGGGGACTGCTACACGAGAGTCGAAAGACCGAGCCTTGGTGAACAAGAGGCTTTTTACGCTTTCCAGTGCAAAGCAAGGGATCCGTGAGCCAGAAGAGTGTAGCCACAGAGGAGGGGATTGAAAGCGGTTACACCACATGCGTAAAAAAATGAAATGTGCAAGTGAGTCCAATGGCGTCTCGTTACATCATGGCAGTGGACACCATTTCCCGCGACATTCTGCGCCTACCGAATTCAGCTTGCCCACCCGAGTGAGCGTTGCTCCATGTTTTTTGCTCAACACCATATTGATCGATTTCATGTGAAGTTTATGAAAAAGAGTAATAGAATAGCAAATAACCGATACCGGGTGGATGAAAAAAGGTCGGCTCGGCACGATCCAGGATTTGACCCCCGGTTCGCACGCGTCGTAAGCGCACTACTTGCCCCTACACCCTTTCCGCCCTCCTGACCGGCACACCGTAGAAAATTCAAATATAAAGGCAGCAATATCGTGCCAGCGCTACTGAATCGTAACCCACACCATCTGGGCAACGTACCTGTCGGCCAAGAAGAGAATCGCCTCAGCCACCTCTTCAGGAGTTCCAGCACGACCACATGGGACACGTGAAGGCGATGCAGCGATTTCTTCTTCCACCTGAAAGCACATGAAGTTCAAACTTGTTGAGTTGAGACGACGCAGGCATCGTGAGGTTCACGAGTGACTTGCCTGACCTTTTGCACAACTTCATGTGGAATTCCGTGCCTTTGTATGATGTTTGTTGATATCATCCCTGGGCTGAAAAAATCACTTCTGCCACCTTCTCTCATGCACATTGGCGTAAATATTGCACTTGTATAAAACAGAGGTTCTGATGATTTCGCCTGGCTATGAAGAGCTCGTCGTGCTGTCTTTGTTAAACCTATTCCATTTACTCAGACATGGTACGGCGCAGATTTCCCTGCCCAGGCTATACTATCTGCAACGAACCCGTGGTGGGAGCCGCGCTGACTAGCCATCTGCCAGGGAGAATATCGGTCGAGGAATCCCTCGGCCATGGCTCTGGACTGTGCGAGAGTAGCGTCAAGAGTGAACGTACTCGTGGAGAGCACAGACGGCTCACGCGTGCGAGAGAGCAAAAATCCTCCACGAGCCGTGGCTATTCCCTCGGCAGATTTTCAACCAGCCATCTGCTCGGAGCAACGTCAAATTAGTGCCAGAATCCTGCTGTGGACGGTGGTTTGAAAATTTTCCACTCCATTGCGATCCATGAAAGTTTAGCGGTAGTGGAAACATTCTAAGTGAATTTTGTACCCTTTAGGTGCAAAAGGCCGAAGCTAAGAAACAAAACCAGGATGCGATGGGTACGCGTCGGTGCGAATCCCTATAGCGACCACTAAAGCAACAGTCTCAGCAGGATCGAAGTGGGCGTGGCGTACTGGAGTGCACCACCTCTTGCCAGCCGTGGAGATTCGTCCACCATCACGATTTGCATCATAAATTGACTTTTGCGATCGTTTTAGGACCACAGGACTATTTGAAGTCGATTCACGATGCAAATCGTGATCGTGAACGAATCTCCACGGATGGCAAGAGGAGGTGCGCTCTTGTACGCCACGCCCTCTTCGACCCTGCTGAGAATGTTGCTTTAATCAAAACGAAACAACGTACGATTCACCTCACCTGTTTAATGTACAGCCTCAATCGCTTGAAGAGGCAGGCAGGTGCCTTTAAATTCGTCTCAGACCCTTCAAGAAAGGAACTGTGAAGGTTTCCTTTTTTGGTTTTCGCAGGCTCAAGACTTTAGCACGTCAAAGATACATTAGGCGAGCAGGTTTCAATTACAATTTCGATAATATTCCTGGTCATCTCGCGTAGTTCAGAGTCGTGGGTGGTTGGTTTTTTTATGTCGGTTTTTTTATTGATTTTTTTTTCGGCTGTTTTGTGAAGGAATCATAGCAAGGTTGAAAAAGGGAAAATATACCCTGTCGAAAGGCAAGCTGTCTCTTCAAGGGTGCGAGGCAATGTGCGTATCGCAACGACGGAGGCTATTCCCCGCCGGCCCTGGCAGGGCCGTACCCGCGCCGCTACCTCCTACCAACTGGCTAACCCCTCGCCGTCGCTTTCTAGGCTTTGGTAGAGACCAGAGCAGAACGCTAATGCGAGCATGACCGGCACTTTTGACGTCAGCATCGGTTTGACTCGCACTAAGACCGATGTCAGACTTCGCGAACCGAGCGATTCGCTGGCGTCCGCGTTCGCGTCGCGTCAAGCAAATCGAGGCAGTGGTTGTACGCGACGCGCCGCTGACGCTGACGAATCGCTAGTTGCGAATCGCGCGATCAAAGTCTGACATCGGCCTGATACGGAAATCAATGGGCCGTAACTGGCCTATCTTTGTGGTTCTGGGCTCTCTTTTCTTCATACAGACACCACTGATCACCTGTAACTCTGACTTCTAATGAGCTGCCTTCTATCCTAAGCTCCACGTTTGAATGGATCCTCCGACTCACCTGACTCCGTTTACCCGAACACCTTTCTGGATGTAGTAAATGGCAAGATTGCGTGTTAATTGGTCCTGCGCCGCTTTAGAGATACCGTAGTATGGAGAAAATAATGACTGAAAAGCGGTAAATTGTGTCACTGCTCAACAATCTTCAGAATCAACTAAATTCAATATTGAGATGATGAATTGACTCACTGCAGCGTTTGGCTTGCCCGCAATACTGCTCACATTCACAATTTCGCCCTTTGCTTCCGCCAGATGAGGAAGTGCCAATTGGCAGAGTCGTAGGATGCTGAACTAGGTTTTCATTCATTTGATGGAACCGTCATACCGTACTACCTTCTGGTGTTCAAATTGTGGGTATAGTCAAAATTGCTCAAGTCGCAGTCGAGTTCTGGCTTTAGAAAGTCGGCGGCCTTGTTTCCACCAGCGTTGTTCACCTGGAATTGAGAGGGGGCAGTTAACTTACATCACTCGAATAGAAAGGCTAGAATAAGAGCTCACTCTTCCCCATATTGAAACCGGGACTAGGCGGGTGGTGGTAAAGAAGTGGATAGGGGCGCTCTGATTGGGACTTAAGACCCTAGTCTCCCAGGTAGAACGAGTCCTTGCCATGTTCACATACTGCGGTGGACGTTTCTTGGCTTCCTCAGGTCATTAACACATTCAAGCGGCCGATTAATTACCCTCTGTCTCCGGCTACCACGGAAGCCTTCACTACAGACTACACAACAAAGTGACGACAGCCTACAAGTACATCTGATATCTGGTGATTGGTGATAACTGATAATTGACAAGTGATGGTTGTAATCAAGATGAATAGAATACTACTGCAATCGATAAATGTTCCGTTGGCACAAAACTATTAAATTTTAGGAGGGCCGTCGTCAGTTGTGTTGTGAAGTCTGCAATGAACACGCACCCGATCGCCGGAGACAGTGCTTACGAATGGAGTGCAATAAGTGGCGCACACCGGAAGGTTGAAATCCCTACGAGACTACTCAAATCCTAGACCCGACTCACCAAAACGTCCAAGCGACCAAACGCGTTGACTGTTCCATCGATGATTTCCTTCATCACTTCTTCGTTGCAGATATCCCCACAAACCAGAAATATCTTCTTTTCATCGCCGCCATTTGCTGCCAGCACCATCGACTTTGTTTCCTGAATACATTCTACGTCAAACATTCTTTTAAAAAGCCACAGATGTCTACGATTCCTCAGAAATTGCTAAGAGAACATTAACCAGGTCGAATAATAAACTACACCTAATGTTTCATACGAGTGGTGGGTGGCGGCCAATACTGGTTACCCAGATGGGAAACCAATGCTCATCTTTCGTTTTCGGGCTTCAGGAGGAGATAATTGGGAGAGCTATAACATTTTGTTCTCTGCTGTTGAAAAATGGGGGCCAATGACATCGCAATTACTGCATTTCATAAATCAAATGATTTCCCACGCACAGGGATGCGCCGTGTTCTGTCTTTACAGGGGTAAGTTGAATAAGAATTGGCCTGTGCAGTAGGTGCGAAGGGGGGGGGGAGCAAGTCGATGACCAAATCAGTGTTCCTATCCTCTCAGATAATTCTGGTGCCGCTTAACTCACCGCTTCAGCAGGGCTTGGATAGGCCCTCCCAAACTAAAATTGAAGGCTTGACCGGCTTGGAAGTTATAGGATCGAGGACTTCGCCCTCGAACCGTGCGCGGTAAATAGCGCCACTTGCAACTACGCACTTCCTATCCTGCTTTTTACCCGAAGACAACGATACACCTCGTGAACGGGAAAAAATTATATCAAGTGCTGGTTTTCGACACTTCATTATTTGGCTCAACTACTTATTCACTTCTTTAAAGTTCTTCAATTTTTATTTTCACTTGCAGGGTACTTGAGAATGGCCAAAAATTCTCAGTCCCTCCAAGTTTTCTTCAAAAAGGAACTGTTACCAACGTTAAGCGTTTTTTCGTCCCGTCCACAAATTGTAACCATCGCTCCTTCTTTTGCGAAGAGAACAGCGGTAGCACGACCGATTCCATTGGACGAGCCTGTAAAAGTTCAGTTGTGGATCAAGTCAGTCTGAAATCCTGCTTGTGAAAAATCCAAGTGAAAGGAAGCGATTACGATATTTTCAAGAAGGCTTTAAAGGGGACGTGGGGTGCTCAATGGTACGCTAGTGGCGAGAGAAAGCAGAGAAATCCGTCAAGAAAACGTAAAACGGGACCCATCCTTTGGTATCTGATTTTCACTCATGCTGACAGTTCAGAAAGCTGGTGTATGAACGAGCTCACCCCATTGCGTTTAATGGCAGCATGCTAAACCATGCACCAATCAAGTTGCTTCATTTGTGCAGCTGCTGGCAACTCCGCTCGTCCAAACCACAAACTAGGCTAGTGGGCGGATCGCTTTCGGGGGCGGAGTGCTTCCAAAGTCCTGCTCAGCAACCAGCGCACCTTTCGACGTGGAAGCGCCAAAGCAAGCCTCCTTTTCACCCAAGTAACTGCTTCGTATGGTGTGATTGCTGCCCCGATGCGCTCCCTCTTTATCGTAATCGCTGCCTTTAAGTTGAACATGTTGACGACCTTACCAGTGACGATGACCGCACGACTATCGAATCGACCCATTTTGTTTGTTGCTAGTGACCCTTGAAAAGAAGGTGATAAATTTTTCTCTAAGAGAACAAAGAGGCCACGGGAAGACGAATGTAAGTATATTTACATAGATCTGTAGGTGGAGAAAAAGCACAATCACATAGAAACGTGTTTTTTCCTTCGTGTTTTTTTTTTCATGGCTAGCTTCCTTGCTCGCCGGCGGTTACGCTCTTGACCGACATCCATTCCTTTCAGGTGTAATCTCACATTCGCTTACGTTGAAATGGCTACCATGAAGGGGAAAATGAGTGCCTTGTGCACAGGTTTTGTAGAATGTTTCGGAAAGAAGGCGCTCGAAACTGCCTAATGAGGTCCTAGGCTTTCCCTACTCTCCACCTCGGAAACCGTTCCCCAAGGTTGCCTTAGCTGATATCCTCTTCCGTTCGCGTGCGAGCTCCTGTAGCGGGGAAACAACGCCTTCGCATCAGTTCGTGATATTGGCTGTACTTTGATCGGGCTTCGAAAGCAGTTGGCAAAATGAAGGGCTAATTTGAAATTCCAGGCCGTTTCTTTGCTTCATTCACCATCGGAGTTTTCTTCTTTAGCCAAGGTTTTCATACAATCTCGACATAACCTTGGCATCAAATGGTCAAATCAGGTGGAACGGGACGCTCCGTTGCTACATATGGTGGCGCTTATGCCCCCTGGGGGGGGAGGGGGACATTACAACAGAGCCGGTGGTAGGTGACTTTTTGACTAAGCTTAGGAGAGTGGAGAACACTATTGCTCATATCCCCCCCCCCCCCCCAGCACTCCTTTGCTGTCTACGGCCGTAGACAGCAAAGGAGTGCTGGGGGAGGATATGAGCAATAGTGTTCTATAAGGTAGAGGTGGTTAGTGATGCATGGACGAAAAGAAACACGGGCTGAAATCTGAGAAATAAGCCCCCTTTGCGAGTTGAGTTCAACATAGGAGCGAGTCTCATCGGTGCTTAGTCATCAACGCTCTGCTTTGCATCTCTGCTAAACGGCTAGTATCCGAGACTAGGATCCGACAGCGGAGGGGGGGGGCAGCCGTAGGGCATTCGGCCTCCACGGACATGCCCTCCGCCTTCCCTGCCCTGGGCGTATTCTAGTTTCACCTATCATCGGCCTTGTTTTGAGTGTCCCTACCAAGGTTGTGAACGCTTTTAGAAAGTTGATGATCGAGTAGTTGAGTGTTGTCGTTTCTAGAGATTCTCACTAGAAGACTAGCAGAATAATCGCATCGATCATAAAGGTAAGAGAACTAAGCCACAAAAATCAAAAAGCGGTGCAAAGGTAACCTCAACGTCCGCCTATCTATGAAGAAACCTGTTCTTTTGTTATTACAAATAACATTTACTACTGCGGCCAACAGGTTTTTTTCAAGCAGAATTGTTCACTTTGGCCTTTTGAA
This sequence comes from Teladorsagia circumcincta, assembly GCA_002352805.1. Classification (NCBI taxonomy): domain Eukaryota; kingdom Metazoa; phylum Nematoda; class Chromadorea; order Rhabditida; family Trichostrongylidae; genus Teladorsagia; species Teladorsagia circumcincta. The sequence goes on along the minus strand of KZ350379.1, from coordinate 9,452 downwards.
TTCAATTGGCTAATACTGGGTAGGTAATTTTCATGACGAAGTGTTCATCGCAATTTCTTGATGGCTAAGCTCGGGATTTCGGGACGAAATGAACTTCGAGAAATATGAGGTGTAACAGAAGCGCAGAGCATGTACCCACTTGACGCCACGACTCAACGAGGCTGAGCCGCTGAGGACTGAGGATTTACCCACGCACCATCGCACGCCCCGCCTACTAATCATTAAAATATCGCTTTGCCACCGCGGAGAGGGGAGTTTTTATCTTAATCGACGATTTCATTTCCTTTTTTCTATTACTGGCATTTCTATTTATATCGCCACTGTAACTTGCAAATAACACATCAGTTCTATTACGGACTTCGGCTTTGAATTTTGTTCGCTCCCTGATTAGCAGCCTGGTTAGATACTGCCTGCCCTTCATGTCTCGAAGGTGGGGGTGGCTGTCCTTCACCTCTTTACTGCAAAGATGGGAAGTCTAGCGGAGTCGCCGGCCCCTCCCAATTACCGGATTTGAGCAGCTGATAGTACAGAGCAACAACAGCAGAAGCGCAGTGAACTGTGGGAGTCAGCCGGCGTGAGCAACTTTCACTACGTCCTTAACAAATTGGCACTATTTTTTCTGTTTCCAAGCTGAAAAAGAGTGTGTCAAACCTTACAAGGAAGGGACACTTGCTGGGTCGCTTGCCTTGTCTACGCATACTCAGCGAGATCCTGGCAAAATTGATGGCGAACGAGGAGCCCTCGGACCAGACCATTTAACACGTTGACGACAACGCGTGTTTTGGGTGTTTGCGCCGCGTGGGACAAGAGCGATTATGCAAGCGCCGCCGCCTCACACCAAATTCGTGGATTTCAAGCCATAAATGCGCAAAACGTGGAGTTTTCGATTATATTCGATGTGGCAAATCTACTGGAAGGTAAAGTTGTAAAAAATCGAGCGAAATGACGTATCGTGGTAATGAAAAAGCAAATTTGGTCCTTTTCGCTTTAGTGAACCTAATTTATTTTTAATACGATTGATCCACTAGAGACATACATTTTGCTATATGTAGGTCTGTATTTACTTTACTAACTATGATTGAATCTATGATTGAACACAATTGAGTAATTCGTAGGACTTGAAAAACCATCGCCAAAAGTGAAGCAGATCCAACTATTTGGTGAACTTCGCCGTGGTTAGTCATAATATTGTGGGAAGTGTAGAATAAATGCAAAAAAAGCTAGAAAATAAATGGCGCATGGGCGAAAAAAATTTTTTGGGGTGTGATGCGCATGCGCTGCACACGGTCCCACGTGGTGCTCAAAGTGTGCAGCGCATGCGCTGCACAATGTCGTCAACGTGTTAAGTGGTTCAGGGGTACGGGGCAGAGACGAGTTACTTGACTGCGCGGAAAGCTGGAGTGGTCGACTTCATCGCACCTCGCTGAGAGGGTGCAGGAAGAATGCGCAGTTCCGTGGTGAGTGCCGCATACCCTCCTGTCTCCTCCCCCCCCCCACCAAAAAAAATACAGTAGCAAACTCGAATGCACTGGAGGGACTAGCAATGTGTACACATCATTTATGTATGAAGACCAAATTAAAAAAACGAGAATGGAGGCTTGAAATGGGGCGAAGATACAGAGGAAAATGGACGTGCGAGACAAGGCGCGAGCAGACGTATGGAGCGATTTCAGAAGAACAAGGTCTGAGAATGGAAACCGATCCTCTGGGAAATCACTTCATTAGTGGTGAAGTTGATGCTTTCATCGAGGGAATTCCCAAATGCCACTTCAGAATGACTGAATGAGCAATTGCTCACGAATTTCAACTTTCCGCTTGCTAGAGTTCATTTCCTTGAAGGTCAGATCACGAAAAGTTGGTCGATGATGGAAATGAATGCTGGAAATGGGAAAGGAGGCAGCGGTAAAAAAGCAAGGTAAAAGGTTTGAAGCCTTCAAAGCAACACCCTTAGTTTCCGCAGTAATTTCCACTTTGAGCGAGCCTTATTTCTGCTGTTGTCCTTAAAGTGGACGCCTGTTCTGCGTTTCTGCCGATCAGGCTAGAGTCCGACAGCGAGAGACCAGCTGTTGGAGTAGCCAATCGGTGAGCCGCAGAGGGATCAGGCCGCAATGGGTGGCCCCTTCGCCCGTGAAAATAATGCGTTTCGTTCCTTTGGGAATTCCATTCACTGGATACATTTGCCGTTTTTTAATACACTGATTCTCGTGCCACCTACTTTTAGAGCGAAGATCTCTTCAAGTGCAATAACGTTGTCAATTCAGTCCAGCTCTAAGCCAGACGTACTCAAAAGAGCGAGAAAGTCATACACGATAAACAATGAAGGAATGGATCGATTGCTAGTAGAAAGTACTTATCATGTTGTTTTGGTAACTGAAGGAAGTCTCGCCTGCTTTTCTTCTTACTTTTGCACGTAAGCGTATAATCGATACCTATCTTTCAGTTTGTGAACTGTAACATTTCAGAATGAATCGAAAATGAAGTGAAGTTCGCCTTATCTCTGTGTTTTTGTTAGTTTCGAGATTGAAGGACAGAAGAAAGCCTCATTTTTATACGAAATTACCACTGTTAGGCGGCCTCATTGGTCGGCTGTTAATTTATAAAGCTCAAAAGTTCTACGTCTACTGTCCCACAAGATTTCACCGTAACGAGATGCCTAAAACAAAAATCAAAACGAAAACGACAACGATGTCAGAAGAAGAGGGCAGCTCTACGGAAACGTCGAAAACACGAGCGTAAGTTTTCGTTCATTTATCGCTCTGGGAGGCTTCAGAAGACAAACGCAGTGCTGACAGTCGTATACTGCACGGGTGAATGGGCAAGTAGTCGATCGTGTAAGCGCTAAAGAGGACTATAGTGTACTTGGTTGATCATTTAAACCGCCTGGGTACTCGATAGGAGGCCCGTCGCGCGGCGAGAAGGCAGTGACCAGATTAGATAGATATTAGAGTCCGATGAGTAGGCGCAACCGTAATCCATGACGGTTGGCGCG
>KZ350377.1:3939-17157 GCA_002352805.1 Teladorsagia circumcincta | reverse complement strand
CACACACACACGCACACACACACACACACACACACACACACACACACTCACACACACCACACACACACACGCACACACACACACACACACACACACACACACACACACACACACACATACTTAGCGAATTATATATAGTAGGATAGCCCGCCTTCGAGCAATCCGAATGGACCACTCGCGCCGCTGATCCGTGATTTGTAGACAGTGCAAAATATTATGCTTCACGAGGAAAGCTTACGTTTCGAGCTACCTTTTTCCTATGGAATCGAAATAGTTTGGATATTTCAGATTTCGGAGTTGCTGGCGAGCCAATGGGTACATCAAATGAGTGTCTGTTCCGTTTTCGAAGCCCAATGGGATTCTTCAACAGTCCCAGATATCCAGCTAATGTGAGTAATAGACGAGTTAATTACACATATAAACAGTCAGTGAATACTCGCTAACTCAATTGGACGAATAGGATAAGGGGTGGGTGTTGGCATTGCTCGCGGTGGAAATCAGAGTGGGGGGGGGACGTGAGAGGAGCCCCAATTTATTACATGACAGGATGAGGCAGGATGAAGGCGATTCGCATTCGTTCAAATTTCCGTCTGTCGTTGAACATTCACCCACTCACTTAGTACTGATTGTGTGACTTCCACTTTGATGTCTGTGGTAAAAATGATAAGAAAACATTAAAAGCGATAATTGGTGATACCAGTGTAGGTTAGCTAGGTATGAAAGTTGAGCTTCAATTTGGTGTATGTTCTCGATTTTCAGTACCCACTTGACACGAACTGCACGTACTTCATTGAAGGTGAAGTCGGTCAACAAATTCTCATACATTTCGAGCAATTTGCACTTTTCGGAGAGCAGGGAGGCGACCGGTAAGTATTCGTTGTTGCATTAACATAGCATAAGTCGTGGGGTAATATAATTTCGAAACAAAAACTATAGGGTAAAAGAGTGTGACTGAAAAAAGGAGGGGGAGCTGTGGTGAAGTCACATATTTTGGACTAGTTTCTATTTTGCATGGTGTAATTACCGATAAGCTATGGCAACTAGAGAGGCCATCGAGATATGACCCAAGGTTACATAGGTTAGAAGAGTGTCAATGTAACCAAGAATACATGAGGTCAGAGTGTAATCTTCAGACAAGGTAAAATATTTCGCAATATCTCAGTCAACATCGTTGTGGTAACTAATAGCTGAAAAGTCGGTGGTAACTCGTCAGTTTCGCCCTTATTTATTCCAATTAAAAATACTTTGCCCACCCCCCTCCACCTGCGATGAGTTCACGTGAATCAATTCCATTGGTAAGTAAGATAGAGCTAACCACTAAGGTCGCGGCTCCCCTGGCTCGGAAGTTCGCGGCGAATGGCTCTAAGGCCTCCCGAAGATCACTTTTGCACATTAATAACGTGCGGTTGTTCCGTCGTGCTCTCTCGGCTATGCTCTCTTCTCCGTGCTCAATGTCTCATTGCCTCGGTCTAGTTATAAAAACGACCAAGCCCTTGATTCCAGTGTTTTGAACGAATTCTTTTCCAGTTTTTGCACAATCGATTCGCATCGAGGACCTGCTTTCATTTTTGTTTGCAAGAATCACACAAGTTTGAGTGGGGGGGGGGGTGATTTTCATGTCGGAATTCGAAGCTCTATAACCTCGGCCACTATCAATTTTTTGTCTTTGTATTTTTCCAGATTTTACATACCTAACCAAACTGACTTGTAATTAATCATTTTAAAATCCCTCCTATTCATGAGGTTTTGGCGGTTTACTCCAACTTCTTTTGAAGAGCTTCTATGTCTGCGATTTTCATTTATTTTGCTGCCGTTTTAGGTGTAAGGATTGGCTGGAGATCTATGACGTGTTTCACGAAGGTGCTGAAGAACGTCTTGCATTACGAGGTACTACTAGCCATGAGAGTGATTGTACTATCTGACAGTTTAATGAGAGAACGATTCAACCAATCTTCAGAACGCTACTGTTCGGACACCTTTCCCGGTCCGACGGTGTCCGCCTTTGGCGCTCATTCGATGCGTGTCATCTTCAGTTCGGATTCGACTGGTACTGGCAACGGTTTCAAGGCTCTCTACGAGATTCGACCGGCTGCCAAGGAAGACATTCCCACACACGGTGAGCGGATGTTCTTTCCATAATACGTGTGTTTCATATTGATCAAACAAAACGTCGTCGTAGGCACCTTATAGTCATGAGAATCGCCTATCTCTGGCGCGCGCGGTCGCGAAGCTGCTGGGTCGGTTTGATACATTCTGTGAACAGGCGCCATTTGTTGATGTTAACATACTTGCTTACTCTTGTCATAGTGTTCTTGTGATGTAAACACAAACTCACACAAATGCAGGCGCCCCGCGACCGCGCGCGTCGACGACCTATCGGTGCTATACACATGAAGTTACTGCACAAAGTGTGATTTCAGAAACTAAAGAACCAAAAGGTGATGGTGCGTATCGATGTGGTCGACGGATCAGAGCCAGTGCCACAACTCCCACTGGCTACGTGATGTCGCCTAATTACCCTATCAAGTATAATAAGGATGTGCATTGTGACTGGGAAATCTCGGCAAGAGATGGACATAAGGTACGAAATCTGTCTATTCACCCTGCTCGTGCTCGTTAGTAATTTTAAATATTTTTGGGGTTGTGACGACCCGATAGCGATTAACAGACATCTCTTTCCCGTTTTAAAACCGCGACACAGACGCGCGCGTCTCATAAGTGCAATTTTAATTTATGCCAAAAACTTAACCCATTCGTTAAGTCCTCCTTTTTTAGCAAGAGGCCTAAAATTACGGTATGCGGCTCCTCCTTCTTCTCCCTAGCCACAGTCCCACGCAATCGCAAGGTCCGCTGGTTCTCTTGCAACTTTTGAAGATGTTTGTTATGACAGGGGTCCTCATCACTCGGCCTGTCCACCTAGGTTTGACTCTGGTACTAGCAACATTTTTAAATTTCTGCAAGCCATGACAGGGATCGAATCCGCGGTTTTCAGAGGCACAAGCATTAGCCTACACCCATAACCACTCAGCTATCCGGGTCCCCGCAGTGTCGCGTAGTCACGCTATAAAGAAATCTTGTAGGTCGATCAGTAGAAACGCATGTTGTGCTGTTCAGATTCTTCTCACGATGGTAAAGATGGAAATTGAAGGAGAAATGTCCGCCACCACTGCTAGCTGTCAGAAGGTGAGAGGCTTCACCACGTATCGTTTTCACCTAACTTTTTCCCATTTTTTCTGTTTCTTCTACGAATATGTCTGATCGAATTCGAAATATTCAGCACTGAGATTCAGTTCTGTATCTGAGGAGTTTAGGCGGTCATCCGAGTGTCCGGAGCGCCTCGGCCAGAGTACTGCGGTACGGATCAGGGAGTGTTCACTCCATTGGTCACCAAAAACAACTCTGTTCGAATCAGGTATAAACCCCTGTCATAGTTAAAAATGTACCCTTTTCCATGAGCTCCTCCGAAACAAACGTAAACTTTAAATCGAAGTGATCTCCTCACTAATCAAAAGATGGACTTAAAGCCATATTGTGTGGTGCGTGGTGGATCTACTGCAAAGGAAGGGAAACGAAACCGCCACAAACACTGAAAACGAGACCACTTTTTCCGATGGAAGGCGAGCTGACAAGACAAATAGTCCAGGAGACCTGGGCGAAAAGATCAACGACACAGTCGGCTAGAGAATACGGGGACAGGCGAGACACAGACGTCAAAGGTTTCACATGTACATGGAATGAGCATGAATGCATAGAGCCCTAGCCCGCTGACTCACTTTGAGTCGTGAAAGTGGAACTATCTCTGGTGGTACGGATCAAGCTAGCTATTTTGTGGGAGGTTTTTTCAGTGAAGTAATAGCAGAATATTTGTTCAAGGTCAAGAAAAACAGACAGAACATGCTCATGAGACGGAACCTAGACTCAGGCAGCACTATAGGCACTGCTCTCTGACCTTATAGAGCCTAGGTTCCGTCTATGGGAGGGAGAGGAATGGAAGGCAGGAGGGAATGTAACCATAGGGTCGGGGTCGTCACCCAAACGTCTCAGATCTTACAAGAGATCGGGAAGCACTATCACTAAAGACAACAGGGACCACTTCAAGATTCAAGCTCGACTATGAATAAACTTTTCAAACGCGACCCTTCTTCTGCAACATCGTCTGGTTCCTCTCCTCTTTTCTACTACTACCACCATTTTTGCTATATTCACCCCATTTTCTATTCCCATTTCTCAAATAACGTTGACTTAGAGAGCCTGGGCGGGAGGCGGCTGGGGGAGGATTTCGGGGGATATGAGAGAGTCTGGGCGGGAGGCGGCTGGGGGAGGATTTCGGGGGATATGTTTCACAACAATATAAACTGTCTTGAAAACCCTATCCATTATTTCACACATTCTTTTACGAACAGAGATCCTCGCAGCTTTCAGCAGGTCTTAACCTTACTTTGAGATTTTCTCAGCGGACCCTGTGAACTCATTGACCACTGCACCGTTTCATCGATGTCAGATTTCATTCTATTTCATTTCAGCTTTTTGACGAGTCCCGACAAAGTGAATGGATTGAAGGGATTTAATATGAGTTGGACTGAAGTGCGTGAAGTGAACGGTGAGAGCCAGCGGATTCAGATTCAGGGCTATTTTTTATGACAAATCCGCGGTAATGAGAGGATGAGTTTCTAATTTCAGAAATGAGCGAATGTTCGTCTGCGTCTGAATATATGTGCACTTACTCTAAACTATGCATTAGTTCGATGTTACGCTGCAATGGTGACGCCAACTGTGGACATCAGGACGACACCGATGAAACCCATTGTAGGTTGTCAACAATCGCACAGCTTCTTCTATTGTAACCATAGATTAGTTGAACGCACTTCACCGTCTTTCATAGCTGAATAAAAGCTCCTAGAAAACAGCATTTCAGCAGGTATGATCGTCCGTAATTCTCCCGTTATGAATTGAAGGGCAGCGCTTTTTAGTCTATTCTAAGTTCCAATTTTTTTCTGTGATTCACAGCGTCTCACTGTGTTTCACATAGAAATCATCGTTCAACATCAATGGGCGGAAATGTCGCTTGCAGATTAGTTCATATTGCATGAGTATTTATCCCGATGTCATCTTGCATTCCCAGTGTTTAGCAGGTCTCTGACGTGCGCGGTCGCGTTACGGCATTGATGTCTGCGTCTCGAGTTTTTCTGTTCGAGCAGGCAACGACCTTTCACATGTTTATTAGTTGCCATCTGAGGCAAAAATAAGCGAACGTCGAGTCCTCCAAAGAAAACCAGGGAAATACTTTATCGAGCCAGGTCGCATTTCAAAGCCGAATTCTTTGACAGAGACTGGCGTTCATTTTACTACCGCTATGCGACCAGACGCGACAACGTGTGAAGAACCCTGCATATTGTAGAAAAAGTAGTGACTATTTATATACATGCTTGCATAGAACTGCAATATGCTCAGCGCGCGACATAAAAAAGTATCATTCAGTTTTCAGCTTGTCGCAAATCATATCGAGAAGCTGCGAAATCTATTGGGCTCTCCGAAGATGAATGACCTCATCCTCGAGGCTCGAGCCCTATTCTGTGATTATGGCGCGCATTATACCTTTACCTGTATGTGGCTCATTGAGATAAACTACATGGCAAACTGCAATGAAATATTTATTAAATTTAGCACTTTCCGTTTTATCCCAGACAGTGTCGTAACACCCACTCGAAAGGCGCTATCGCAGTATACGAGGACATCCTCTAGGACTGAGACTAGGATAGGCAGCAACTCTGGGGAAAATGGAAATTGCTCACACACCCTGGAGTTTCTCTTTTCCCATCTAACGCTCAATCCCATTTTCAGCAGTTCAAAATCTTTCCCACTACAAATCCGCCGTATCTTGCGATAGCACCTCTTTTCCCCTTATTTGTCCAAGTTCCAATTTCGCATAATCTTTTTTGGAGCGTCTACCTTGAAGTGACGTTTATGTCGCTGTCAGATTTCGTGTAATTTTACCAGGAAATAGGTTTTCGGAATCAAGACTCTCACCATTGCCTCAGAGCCAGCCGGTTGCGACCTCCTTGCAGGGTCCAACCGTGACGATTGCGACCCCCTCCCTTCCCCACCTCAACCACCACACGTTTCTATAGTATTTGATTCTGAGATCAGTAGATCAGTCGACACCCAAAACTCCACCCACTTTTTTCCTCATAAAAATGCCGTCGATCGAGCGGGGGGGGGGGGGTAAATAGCTACTTTGAACATTTGAACATGAATATTTCCAAAATTCCCTGTATTTCCCCATTTCACCACGACTTCAACCCGACTTCCTATATTCCCACCGCCTCATTTTCTAGGAGTGGGGAGGGGAGGGGGAGGTATATGCGCGCGCTGAAACGGCAAATTTTTCGTGCGATCCCCTTCTCCCAAAACACCACTAATGCGACCCCCTTCCTTGGCCCGTGATCAAAATGCGACCCCCTCGTTCGAACAGTACGAATGGACGGTTGACCCTGGACTGAGCTCCTATTCGTATGTCCCACCCCTTGAGGTGTATGGACGCAGCTTCCCTAGAAGACAGCCGGCCCCGCCTACTCGGTGTGAACTCGTCCACTTGCTCTTTGAACAAAACTCATCCAAAATCTGTGCACCAAACATTTCAGAACTGTTCTGTTATTGATAATCGCATAGTGAATCACTTAGAGTTTGGCTTTGAAGTAGTTGAACAAGTTGAGCACGCATGACGCCTGTGCATAGCTTGGCTGTAGAGACCATAAGTGTGTTACCGTCTGTTAAACGAAGTGTTATCACCTATAAATTCCTACTGGTTGCTTTGTTTAGGTTTTGTTTGAATAGGATGATGTCGCTGATTCCTGCATGTGTTTTGAGGTGCACGAGTGCAATCATCGTCCATGTCGGGCTCATTGTCGATGTTGTTTATCAGCTCGACCACCACCGTCGTTATGTCTCAGCTGCTAAACATCTCACCGCTTCTGATTGCTGTGTGGAATCCAGTCTGATCCATCTGTGTGCAGTGTATTACATGGCTATTGATTACTAGTAGTAAGTGTTCTCTAGCTGCTTAATTTATTGCTGAATGATTGCAGTGATTTGAAGTGTGCCCGAGTGTGAAACCTAGTAGTTCAGTTTTTATTTTTACTCATCGCTATACCAAAACATCAACAAGAAACATGACTGTGATTATCGATCATAAAAAATTGTAATGGGGTGAATGGATTCCCCCCGAACTTGAAGGCACATTCCACGATTTTCTGACCAGTGCAGTTTTCCCTGTTGGTGAACAGATAACCAAACTCATCCTGTTCTGATTGAAGGTGCATAGCGTGGGATTCTATCGTTGGCAGTTCCCACCCCATCGGCGAGCAGGTCCTTTATTAATCCCACGCTGGTGTCCGCGTCTCTGTCACTCTATGCCATCTCATCCCTTATTGTCGTCCAAGACTTTCCGCTCTCTTCGTCTTGTGACCATACAAAGATATCGAGCGGTGGGTGGGCTCACTGGGGTTGGGGCGGCGCCACTGCGATAACCTTGGCTCCTAGCGCTCAGGCCTTACCAAATCGCCCCGCCACTTCTGGACATGGTCTACCCTCGCGTCCTGCACCATATACGACGGGGAAAACCTAAAGCCAGAAATCGCGAACTTTGCCTTCAAGCCACCATCAAAGTACATCGAACGGGTGCACATAGGGGTAGTATATGTGCCAGTAACCCCCTCTCTCCCCTCCCCTTCGCTGTAGTAGCCTGCCTTTAGTGGTGATATCCGCCGTTCCATCTAGAGACGGAGTCAGAAAAGTTTGGATCGACCGGCTAGGCACTCTCGTGCATTAATATCACCCGATAGGGGAGCTAAGGCCTTGCAACATTAGCTGCAGCAGGTGCAGTCTTCCCCAACCGCAGTAGGCTGTTGTCTGGCCCCTCAGCACTCTTTCGTCTCACACTCTCTTCTTCGCGCATAATCTCTCATTGTCTCGCCGCACTGCGGTACTGATCAAGCCGCCAAGCTGGGCGTTTCGACAAGTTCTTCTGCCAACGCTACAGGGATTTGTATCTCTCACAGACCCCATCCCGCCCATAGTGCATGTCTTGAAAATGACGCCACGCTCATCTCTGCGTCTCCCTCGTCTCCATCTTTTCCCATCCCTTCGTGTCTATCTCTACCGTGGCGCGCTCTTTGCGGGCGTAAGGTTTGTGCAGCGCCCTGAATCAGCTGCAAAAAGGCCTTATTGTTGGTTTTTATTGATCCGTTTATTTTCCTATTGATGACCGACCACATAGCACCTAAATTTTGATATCCGACCTTCACTAGTCTCGTGCTGTTTTCGTGGAATGTGCCTTTGAGCCAGGAACTGCAGATCATACGATGTACAGTTTTCATTTAACGTTAGAAGGTCTCCTATTTCGACATGGAGATTACATCTATGGGCTGTTTTCTTATTGCTATCATGGAAGAGATAAGCAATGGTTCTGTTCAGGTGCACGAAAGGAAAGCAGCACCGACAAAACGATTGTTATTGCGGGTGTGTTCTGTGGTGGTACATTCCTATTCATCTGTATGTTTTTCTGTTATCTCTTCAAATCGAAACTGGAGCGTAAAAAGAAGCGGCAACGCAGTCATAGCTCAAGGCATCGTCAGCGACAACCATTCCGATCACAAAAACCCGTCGGGAAGTCGCTCAATGACTCGTGAGTTCACTCATTTACCTATTAAACTTTTCTCTGAAATATCTAACCCGCCAGGAAGAAATGTAGTTACAAGTGTGGGTTACTATTTCTCCTAGTCTGATTTCAATCCCAGCCTTGGATGAGGAGCTCTACAGACCCATTAGGTTAGCTCTGCATTCTGATGGATGTAGTGACCCTAGGATACCTTTTTGAAAATCTGGGGCAATGGCGGAGCTGTTTTGACTGCTTATCAATATGTGAGGATCAGGTTATGTAGATCTCATCCCGAGCCAACGAAACTACAGCAGTTTTCTCGACAGCTCCAATAGCAAGAAAGATTACGCGGAATATGTACACGCAGATGGCCACGCTGACCAAGACCAAAGAGTTCTCCAAGGCTTTTTGGTGCAGGTCAGCGGGACCATCTACGTCTGTATTCTTCGCATTGTTCGTCTACCAAGTGTCACGTAATTCACAAACTCATAGGCTAAAATCCACGCATAATTCAATTGAAAAGGGCCACCACATCCCCAAAATCACGCTGCACGCTTCTCATGTGGACAGGGATCGCCTGTTTGCGTCCACTCACACCAGTGTGATTCTCAGCGAGTAGTACTTGATATGGTAAAATACGATTTTCTCCTTAGCATTACTCCACGCAGTTGCAGAGTCCTATATTGAAACGTGAAAAGAATCTACCATGAAGTACAGGAAAGCGATGAAACCAACCTATGTACTCCCAGAGGGGCAGAGTGTAAACACCACCCATATCAGCGCTCACTGTGATTTCGAAATGGCTAGCGTTTTTTTTTTGCTTACTGTCATCAAGAGTACCAACCACTGCAACTGCTTTTATCCTGTGACGCAGTCTTTATCACGTCAGCCTTTATCTCCACAGAACGTCACTTTGACTGGGATTCGCAGATTAGGCAGGTTGGCAGACTTTGCAATTCGAAAATGTGCCAGCGGATCAAACGTTGCATCAGAGATTTGAGAATATGCGAAAGTGGTGAGGGTCCCACTCATTCGCACTTTGACTCTCGCTACCTTCTCAGGCTATCATACCCTCGCAAGTTCTCATGCGTTCGCATACCTAGGATAGTGGCGGAGGTCAACGTGCAAATGAGGGGGACTTTCATTTTCATACACTCTTGAAGGAAGTGTTCACGATAATTCTAATAGGGTCGATAAGGAATGCTGTGTATGGGAGTCCTGCCCAATGTTGGAACACGTGAAGTTTCAGTGGCTGTAGCGCCTTATCAATGGAGTGATAAGGCGCCGAAATCCACTTCCGATTAGCAAAAACAAAGACTTTTCGATGTGTAAAAGGGTGGAAGGGGAGACGGTCAAGAGTCCCCCGCGACTGTCGCGCTAAAAGTAGGTCACCGCGCGCGACGTCAACGGCGTTTGTGAAGTTTAGCTCAGTCCCAGCAAAGTGCCACGTTTTGACCTGCAAGAACGTGGTAGCCACCGCGTGCGGTGACCTACTTTCGTTTGCGCGGCGACCCCAGGGAGACTCTTGTCTCGCACCCGGGTGGAAGGGGTGCGTGCTCGATACGATACGCTATCGGGATCGTCCGATTTTCATTCTAGAGTGCACCTTATTCTTAGCAGCCGTATCTCTTATCTTATGGTATCGTATCTTCCATGAGGTTACGCTCGTCCGAACATTATCTATCTCACACCTTACCGATTGATAATGCGAGGGTAGCAAATCGAGCTTGGAATCCAGCGCGATCGCTTGCTTTGAATCGCCGATGGGTCGACTAAACCATTGGTTCACCGCCCGAACCGCTGGCTCATCGTTCGAATCGCTGACGCATTGCCGTACTCCGTGATTTGCTGGATTCGTAGTCTGACACCTGCCTTATGCTCTTCGTAACCACGCCGCTGTCTAATCCGCTTGCTTACACGCTTGTTGTCCTGAAGATCAATTTAAAATGCACATTGAATTCCTTATTGACTGCGAAGCGCCAGTGGCTGGGGACTGTTGGAAGCATAGGATATTTCTGAAGGCAGCGATCACGATGTGTAGCTGGAGGGCGGTGCTAGTTTGATGACGTCACTGAATGTCATCGGTGGACTAGATCCCTCAGGTCGGCGAGCTGGTGGCGTGGTTGAGACCGCCTCTTAACGCCCTTGGGCCAGAGAGTCGAGATCGCATCGTGATCGCTGCCTTCAAAGGATGTCTATGATTGGTAGTCTTCGCTAACTGACCAATCACCATCGCTATTGGTGCCGATAGTCCGCGCTTTTTGCATCACCGTTACCCTAACCCCAAAGTAGAGAATTTCAAATGAATACACCTTTTTATGGCAAGCAAATTTGCAATCTCTTCTTTTCAAGTACTGATTTCAGTGAATTGCCATCTCCAGCGACATCTCGTTTCGTCCATCACGACGCCACTGGTATCATGCCGCCGATCACCCTTCACACGCTTGTCGATCAAGAACAGACATTCTATGGATAACTCACTTCCCATTATCTGTTCGCCTAAGGGACGCCCAGAAAAAATTTCAAACGGGTCATCAGACATTGTATCGCTTTTTATCAATTCTATCGCTCAATAGTGTTTTTTGAGGCGCGTTTAAGGATTATGCGTGTTATGTAGCCTCATTTTCTAGTCTCGAACGACGAGTTAACGTATGTTTTTACAGTGCTACTACTATTCATAATTAGTAGCTGTATATCATTGTTGAAGAAGATAATGATAATTATTATGATATCTGACATGATTTTATTTGTGAACACTTGCAGCCAATTTTCACAATAAAATGATTTCTCGAGAAGGTTCCGCCAGAAATGGGTTGTCTGCCATGTCTAAAATTAAAACATCTGAAGCCCTAACAAAACGTATTGCGAATCATTTCAGAAAGCCGAAATCGGAAATCCGGGCATATGCGAGAAACATCGTGGTCATATAGCTTCATGAGAGCGATTCTCTCGACACTTCTTCTCTTCATCTCTGAAACGAACCGATGTGCCAGCTGTTTCGTTCAGAGATTGCGCTGTTGCGAGCAGTAACCCTTTCACGACCGCGCGCTCGCGCATGGAACCGCGTGTTTTTCCTGAGATGCGGCCGTGGCTCCATTACAAGTTTTTTTTCTCGCTCTGCGTCATACATAAGCACATTCCGGACCATTCCGTATGTGTGTTTATGAGGAGTTCTTAACCGATCCTTATTTAAAGACTTGGAAAATTATCAGAATAGGCTATTGTTTAGGAATTTTCTACCCTTTCCCGCGGCAGGCCATAGTGTCTTCAAAGGCTTGACAAACATGTGGGAGGCTCGGTTAGGCAGCGTTCATAGTTTACGACCGTGATTAGGCGATAAGGCGATTAGGCGAGGAAGCAAAAAGAAGAGTACGAATCAATAGGGGAGCAAGCGAGCACTCATTGAGCGGAGCAGCTTCACTCCAAATTTGCTTAATCGTCTAATCGATACGTATCCTTTCTTTACAGACTGGCCCCTTGATTTGCCCAATCGCTTATACCACGAACTATGGACGCTATCTTCCTTGGGTTGGAACCAAGCTCAGTTGTTCGCTGAGTAAGGATCAATGGGAGATCGTCTTTGGAATTTGAGTAAATGGCCGTGTTTCAGGTTTTTGCGCTCTGTGATTGCGGTTATAGGATCGTATTTGAGATCTTCGGAGGGGATTGCGGTGAGAAAAGGTAAAGGGCGGTGTTGCATTGTGGGATGGGGGGAGGGGGAGAGAAGGAACAATCCCAATGAGTTTATTGATGGGAGATTACGAGATACCCACAAAAGGTATGGCAGGTGTCAGACTTTGCGACCAATCGCGAGCGAATCGCGCGATCCGCCAGAGCCATCCCGCTGGATAAACGACTGACGTGATCGTTTGTATTTCCTCTCTTTCGAAGAGAGATCTCTCTGCATTATCGAAAATAGATCAGCTCTCTGATAAGTGCATTTATAGGAACCCGTCGGGCGAGTAGGGTTCATTCTCAATACTAACGTGTCATGCCACAGGGTGGGTTGTTCAAGCTCTATCTTCACCCGACACAGTTGCAGGAGCCTGTCTATGTCTGGTTTCTTTCAGAAGGTGCCTTAGATGGCGAAACGGAAATACCTCAACCACCAAAGAAAACGGATGGTACGTTGATCTCTGGAAAAAAAGCCTACGCAAAGTGACATTTCAGGTTGCACGGGGCTTAAAGGCAGGCACCGGGATAGGGATCGCTAGTAGGAGCTACACCATGAGTGAATTTGTAAGATTCGTACATACAGTGATCATGCCAGCTTCGTTGCAGAAATTGGACCGCATCGTGTACTTCAAAGAAACCTAAAGCACCGTTCAGAGTTGGCGACCGTACGATTCGGCGAGTAGGCGATGAGATAGTGGTACATATCGTTTCATGTGCTTTGCCCAAGCGATCGCCTAGTCGCATACTTGCCTAATCGCACGTACAATCGCCAACTCTGAACGCTGCCTAAGCATTCATGAGAGTTACACTTTGAAAGCGCCTCAGCATGTGGGGCGCGCACGTTATTTGTATGAATGGGACCATCCTGGATAAAAAGGGAATGACTG
>KZ350373.1:12079-25047 GCA_002352805.1 Teladorsagia circumcincta | reverse complement strand
CTCAAAAGTTTGTCAGGCTGTCGCGTCATTTTGGATCTCATGCCACAGGCTTCCTTCAGTAAATTCTAATTATGTCCACGTACGCTTTGGAGAGGGTACAACGTTTAGTGACTTCTAGCCAAATCATGTTGCCCCTGGTCGACTTCTTCGAGTTCAAAGGAAGTGGTCAGGATAATTAGCATACAGTCCATATCCCGAAGCTAGGGTAGGCGTGTAAGCGAAGTGACGTGGCTGCTGCCGCATTTGATAGAAGTTGCGTGGATGAGTTGTTGCCAGCATTCTTCGCTGATATCCAGCAATGTGTGTCGGAAGCAGCTTATCTACGCAGCTTCTATCAAGTGCGGCAGCAGCCACGTCACTTCCGCTTACACGCCTATCAACGGAGTGACAAAGCGCCGAAATCCACTTCCGGTTAGTAAAAACAAAGACATCGATGTGGAAGGGGTTGCACTGGCCTCGTGCTAGATATGATACAGCTATTGTGATCGTCCGATTTTCCTTCTAGAGTGCACCTTATTCTTAGCAGCCGTATAATCTTACCTTATGGTATCGTATCTTCTAAGGGGTAACGCTCGTCCGAACATAATCTACATGACACCACATTGATTGATAACGAGAGGGCAGCAAATCCAGCGTGAGAGCTAGCGTGGTCGCTCCCTTAAAAGCGAGAAAAGAAAAAAGCCATGTTATTCACGCTCTGACTGAAGACCCTCTACTGTGCCAAAAATCGTCTGAAATCGCAAGTAACGATACATCTCCCTGTTATTGCTAGCCACGAGGTATCGAAATGAATGTGTCTTTTTTGCTTAGAAGACTACAGCCGGGAGAAGAACCCTCTTCCACTACGGTCATCAGTGCCGGGTTCGGACAGGATGCGCCCTCTCGTGAAAGATGATCCACACGATACAACCTGCTCTGTGGTCACCTTCAGATGCACGGTTGATAGAGGTTCTCACTCTTTCATAGAAGGGTTGAACTTTTGCTATAACTTCCTTCATGAATTGACCACAGGTGACAAGAATGCGAGATGTGTCTTGACTATAATTTGTTTCCTGCTCCATGCGTAGGTTCTGATTGGCAAAGCCGCTACTGCAGTTGAGAAGGAAAGGTTACATGACAACCATACCAATGACGGCATGCTAAGAGCAAGACAGATAACGGCTTGGACGAGGTCGCGAATCGGCCCCGTTATACGCCGGCGTTGTTCCATATCGGCCATTGAAAACGTCAAGGTGAGAGAGTGAACAACACACCACACGGAGTGTCCGATTCATGGCAAAAAAAAACAATAGGCTGAAATTTTTCGAATTTTTCTGGCTGAAAGGGTAAGCAAAAGTTGCCGTTAAGTTAGCTCGTTTTGTTTCAGTCATCAGAAAGACAGTATCAGAAGAGCACTCTTCAATAAAGGGAGTTAAGAAAATAGATAAATAAAAAGGAACAGAAAAAAAGTGAAATGGGTTTGTTGACCAAGGAGGAGAAACAAATCGAATGAAAAAATAGTAATCGAAAAATTGACTGTTATTTTTATTTACTTGTTTGTTTGTTTGTTTATTTACTTCTATATACGAAGATATCTATCTATCCATTCATCGATTTATTTGTTCCATCTATGTGTTTACCGCTACATATTGATTTATTTATTCGCTCGAACTCACCTGAGGCAAACATACGCAAAAGAAAAATTACTTTGCCAATCGGTAAGAATTGAAAAGATGAGAGAAGAGAGAAAGGAAAACAATCGGATGGAAAAGATTTGAGAAAGAAAGGAAGAGAAATCAAATTCGAATGTTCTTGAGAATTATGCCATTAATTTCTCCATTCGGTCTAGCCCGTGTTACATGTCTCCGCCGTGTCGGCTATATTTGGATAAATGAATAAACAAGAAAAAACCTCCACACGAGCTCGCCTTGCTGTGGTGGACGAGCTTGAGGCGAAGTTGGAGAATTCGTCGGAATAATGACGCCCAGACCCCGTGCAGAGCTTTGGGTCCACGGAAAACAATGTGGATTTTGTGGAAAGACGCTCTCCTTCAACGATAAGGACGCCTTAGTCAGGATATCTCGTGCGGCGGCAACCTCTACTGCGACTTCTCCAGCCAAAGACCCCGCAGGATGTCCTGTCCCGTCAGGTAGCGCTTTGCCAGCACACACCCAAAGGTGAATACATGTCAGTCCATCTGGTACCAAAGATGGAGGAATAAAACTCAGAGTCAGATCCACTAGCGATTTTAAGTTCTTCTTCGAATAATGGAGGTTACATGTTATTAGATTGATTTAATGGTGCAATTTTCGTTAACTGGAATGCAAGCAATGAAGAGAAGAAAGGTCTGAAGCAGAAAAGCTCAGAACATATAGTTCTTCACCTTTCTGTGAAATGCATATGTAATGTATTGCAGTCGAATAATAGAAACCTTAAAAAGGGAAACATTAAGGCTCACAAAGACACCGAATATTAATTCGTGGTTCAAATATGTCGAGCGGGACCCCAAAAGAGTGCCGGCCGGTTCTAAGCACTCAAAAAGCGCATTGCACAACTTGCCTGCTGCCCACAGCCCGCAGCAAGACCTGTCATTATTCTGACATGCTTCCGAATATTTGGCAAAAAGGGCGTGCACGACATCGTTGATGTCCTAAAGCGTTCATACTGCTCTCAAGCGGTACGAGCGCTAGCTCGGACGATCAACCATGCTAAGGGGCTCGAAGCACATCACTTCTATTCAAAACCCTAAAAAACATGTGAATTGCTCCGCGGAGTCGCCTTCCATATTAGGTTGGAAAGAAAGTTTTAAAACACCCCACAGTCACTTGGAAATTTCTTTCTTTATTCTTCATTTATTCCGAGACCCTTAACTTATTGAGTATCAAGGTAAACAACACTATGCCAACCTTTGGGCAACTGATTGATACCACATTTTTAGAAAGTAGGAGAATTTTTGTCTAAAAACTTCCGCTAATCGTATTTGCCGTCCTTTTCGTCGTCGGGCTTTTTATTCTTCAGTTAGTAAGTAAGGGAGCCAAAAGATGAAAATGGTTCGTATGGATAGGTTCGGCGATTATGGACAACCGCGGTCCAGCCTAGCTTAGGAGCTCTGGCTTTAGACCAAAGACTTGCGCCGACGCGCGTTGCTTTGGAGCAGATTGACTTGTCACTGTATTCCATAAAAGTTTTTCTGCAATCATTTCGAGCGTCTGGCAGTCGGTAGCCCTTGTCTTCTTCGATCCTGCAGGCAGATCATCACCCACCATGAATGATGCCGTCAAAATTCTGAAAATTTGACAGCATCGCCACTCCCCACTGCCGCTTCCTGCTGCTGGTTAAAGCAGACGGTTCACTTGTCTTCGCCGATGGCCATTTACCGCGACCTGTCGTAGCTGCTGTGCGGCGAACAGTACATGTGTAGATGTCCAATGTGGTGAAATCGTGCGGTACCCATTGACCACGTCTCCAAGGCCTGTCTAATTCCTGGAGAGACTGAGGAATGGCGGTAGAAACACTGGAATCGCTTTGCCATACAAAATGACGATGCCTTGAATCATCCTCAGTTACAGTGCGGACGACATCTAGATGGACAGTAGTCGTGCATTGCGTCCGAGACCAAAGTCTCCGCTGCGTAGCGTCTAGGAAAATAATGAAAAGAGAGCTCGAACCCTAGTCTATCACGGAATTGCTGTTTTGGTGGGAAAGTTGATTTTGTGGGACGCAAACGCCCCTATTGGAAAAGCTGATTGGGACACCACACGCAGCTCAGTCCGCTCTTTTTATATACCATCCATAGAAATATTTAGAGCATTCGAAAAAAGCTATTAAACAGCACGGATTGAGTGTTTCCAAATTTCTTTTCAACCCAATAGCAAAGACCATAGGTATTTGTAGCTTCTACAGACGAAATTGGTATTGTACGCCTTGCCATGCTGACTTCGAATACTAAAAGGGTCGCCATCGCTTATTTCTTATTCCAACGTATAACCATATGATTGTAATTGCCTACTTCACATAGGAAAGTGAATCTTAGGAATATCTCCAAGTGCCATAATCATATACGAAGCCTTTTTGTGTTGCGATAATTATATGCGGATACACTCACATGATAGCCTCGTAATGGCACACTGTGAAATAACACTGCGCGTCGAGAGGATATTGGTTCTTGAAAACGTATAAAAGCTGGCGTGAAACTGTGTTTCGTTATACAATAAAGCATTCGTCTTCATCGTCAGAGCGCCATCATGAATCGCGACGCCTTCGTTCCCCTTCGTTCCGAAAGAGCATTTCAACTTTTTCTCCTTCTTAATTTCACATCTATTAGTACTTCTTTCCTCATCCCCTCACGAGAAAGATTTATCAGTGTGGTTGCCTAGGTTCCACTGTAACCTCGTTGCATTAGCGGTTGTTTGTCTAGTTCTACGATCAGCCCTCCAGTATTGCTCGGAAAAGAAAGCGTACACCATGCTCGCTCCGCAAGCCCTTGCTCAGGAGCGGAATCGCTCTTACGGGCGCGCTTCCTTTGCAGAGGAGTGCTACAGTCGCGATACTTCACTACTTCACTTCATGCCTATTCTCAGAAACCTGTACAAGAGTGGATTGCATCTAAACTCGCATTTTCAACTCCACTGCGCACATTGCAAGAAAACGAAGGATTGCGCCGTAGAATGAAACAAGTTTCCTATAAATCAGATTCTAGTTATACAGTTTAGAAAATGCGTTTGTTGATGCTCGCATGTGTTCTTGTGATGTGCATTGTGAATGGCTATGCCCAATGGAATGGTCGTACCTATGGGACCTATGGGAAGAAGAAATAAAAGAAGTGTGAGTTCCTAACAGATTAAAACTAGGATTTAAACTAGTTTCACAATGAAGATTGAACTTATTCCTTTTAGCTTCAACAAGTCGTCATAGTGGGGTGAGGAGCTGTGCTATCGAATTATCGTTGAAGATAACAATTAAAACGTCCTAATAAATTCATTTCTCCAGCACTGCTTTATTCAACAGCTTCGGACTTTTTTTTCAATGCACGCCATCATTTTCTTTGATGTAGCTCCTTTTAGAGGGAAGAAGTGTCATCCCGTGGGTGAACGTCAACGTGGGATGCGCAACGATTTGCGTTCAAACGCGCCCTGATATTCCTAATCAGTTGTTACCCTAGTATCAATGTAGGCCACGCAACAGAATGGCGACATTTGCGTTCTGAGTGCCCTGAAATTTTTTATCAATTGTGATCACCTTCCTACGCCCATATTCAATGTCCTTTTCTTCCCTCACATGACATTTGTGAGAAAGAACTCTCCAGTGTTGATGGGGCTGCTTAATGAAATTGGCAACTTTGGCGTTCTAGGGCTCCCTTATCGGTCACTAGAACTTGTTATCACTTCCAGACACACACAATGTCTCGGTACCACTTCTAAGTATAGATGCTCTGACGTCAACGTGGAATGCGCAACGAAATGGCCACTTTTGTGTTTGAAGCTCCCTGATAGCCCTTATCAGTGATTATCACCCTCATTCACTCACAAACGATGTCCCCGTCCTACCCTTCATAGTACTTATAAGCATGGATGTTCTGGCATCAATCGAGTTGGTGACCGATATGAGGACTATTGCGTTCTGACGCGCCTTATCACCTCTTATCTGCTCTTATTGCTTCCGAAACCTCATCAAATACGTTCCCTTCCTACCCCCTAGATCATATCTGCATAACAACGCTTCAAGGCTGCTGGGCCTTGCGTTGTCAGTGTCATGACACTTTCTTTCCAACTCTTTTTATCAAGCCCTATCAGCTTTTATCACTTTCTGGTCAACAGCAAATATGTCCTCGTTTCCCTATATCACATTTAAAAAAACAACCTTTGGCGACAGCTAGGGGGGGGGGCGCTAACAAAGACACATCAACGGACACACTTACCTTTGCAGATTATACTATACAGTAGGATGACTGGTTTCACTGGAAGAATTCAAATTATTTCTATTCATATTCAACAACTCGTCGCATTAGAATGAGATTTCTACTACAATGTTGTCGTTAAAAATGGAAACAATAGAAACTTATTAATAAAATCATTTCTCCCACACTCCGCCATCCATCAGCTTCACAACAACACACAACACAACACCTAAATTCCGATGCCTTTGCCATTGTTTAGTTCTTTCCTGTTAAGGAGCAAGGTGGATATCGGTCGGGGAAATCCTCAACAGGGAGTCGTATTTGTCGAAGTGGGTCATGGCAGGTTGTTCTCGTGAGGGTCAGTAACATCAGTGGCAACATGGTGCAGATAGGAGTGAGAGGATGTAGCGCAGCAGAAATGAGGATATGTGCGAAAATGTGACATAACACGTTCATGACAGGCTGGGCTGGCAGTACACCTCAGCGTCGACGGTGGAATTGTCTGGCATCCCGTTATGCCGTATTCCCCGAAGACTCCACCAAATTGACAGAACAACCTTCTTTGAATGAAACTCCTGCTTTGGAACAGGCTCTGGCTTTTAGCTCGCATTAATTCACTGTCTTTCCTGGTATGATATACGCAGAACACCCACTTCTCATCTCCAGTAATATATTATCCGGATAATCGAAACGGCGACTCCTTGCAAGAAAACCTCTGCACATACCGAGGCCTCTTTTCTTGGAGTGCTTTGTCAGCTTATGCGGGATCAATCGACCAAGTTTCTTGACTTTTCCCAGCTTGTGGCGAGCACTGTCTATGGCAATGTCGAAGCATTGCATCTCCTTTGCCGGCTCCTTGACGTTTCCATGCGGAATGTCTTGAAGTAATAGCTTCAAGCGTTTGAAACTGACTTCTGTTGGACGTCTATCTTCGAGGTTGTAGTTTCCCGCGGAACCTTCCAAACAAAGTTGGCAGGTCTTCTCACTTATCGTCCCCTCTACTCCCACAGAGCATATACTGCAGCAGGCCTCCCTCGCTGTGTGTCCCAGACAAAATCCGCAAAGAAGGAAACGGCGTACATGGGTCGGAACTCACGGCATTTTCCAATCCTCAAAAAGTGTGCAAGAGGTAAGCCTCGAGGATATGAAGGAATATCACCATACCTGAATATGGTTCAAAAATTTTCTTCGCAGGTTGTAGTTTACTTCGCGGAACCTTTTGAACCAAAGTTGGCCATTTGTCGGGTCTCTGGAAAAATGCGAAAGGACTTTCGTTGCGACCATAGAAATTGATATGTGGCAGCATTAGCGGAAGATGTGGAGCATTAGCCGAAAGAACGTACTTTTCGTCAAACGCGCACGCGAAGGAATGCACTAATCAGGAAGTGACGAATCGTGCACATGCAGAAAAATATTTACTTGAGTCATGCGCACGCGGTCGGAGGACCAAATCCTGGCTTCCAGGATTTGTTCCTCTGACGGAGCGGGTATATTGGAATTTAAATAAGGGGGAGCGTATTAAGACAATGATTTTAGTGTGCTCGTACTGCTGGAATCACTTCCTCGACACATTTTCACCCTGCTAAGGTGTGCAGGCTGAGTCGACCTGCCTGAATGATAAACGTAGGACGCCTGTAATAGAATAGTGCGCGTCGTCCTAATCTTTGATACGTGATATCCGTTTTTTAGTCCTCCACTGGCCGAATTTACTCCTGGACGACGGATAACTTGGAATGCGAGGACGAGTTTTTCTGTGTGGACCAGCTGCAGCTGTTTGACCCACATCCACCACTTCCAAGTAAACAAGTCTCGCACTGTTCCATCATACAAAGCACAACCTTATCTCTGAGGATGTCCGATTCCAATTCAGCCTCAGCTAATTATCTGCTGGCAAATACAGCCGTCTTCTTAGTGCGTTATTGAGGAACATTCCATCCTTAAACGGCGTTACATCGATGTCAAAAACCCTGTTCTTTTCTGGAAGCGGTTAGCAAAGTTCCAGCATTCTACTCAGGAACCTCAGCTTCATAACTAATTGTACTCAGGAGATCCTACTCAGGAACTGTACTCAGGATTCCAAACGACTCACGAATAATAAAAATCTTAATATCGACTGTGTTCCTACGCAGAGTGGTAGAATATTGTATGGATAAGCACAGCTCATGTTATTATTTGTTGTGCAAGTACTCACTGCATACACGCTATACAGGGGGGAGACTTTTTGCCCATGTCGCACTTCGGCCCTTCTTTCGCCGCAGAGATTGCCACTTTTTCTGAACTTTCTCACCAAAGTATTCCCTGGCTCCCCCTATAAGCACATGAAGGACCTTCCTCATTAACCTCACGGTCCATAAAATATGACGTCAGCTGTTAGCGTCGTCGAGCTCAACGAGGCACACAGCGACTGCTTCAGCCTGCAGCTCTTACATCATTTCTTGAATCGATTCAATGTGGGATAGTTTCCTGAGGTTTCTAACTGTGCAAACCCCCTCGGAGCCCGCCTCTCGCAAACTGTCGTAAAGGTACACAAACCGTCGAGAACGCCATTGAGCTCGACCAGTGCACCATGATTCCGGAGCAAATTTGCCTGGTGCCGTCCACGTAGGTGGCCAGTATAAAGATTTTCTTATAGAATGAAATGTGCTGTTTCATTCCAAAGTATTAGGTTGGA
This sequence comes from Teladorsagia circumcincta, assembly GCA_002352805.1. Lineage (NCBI taxonomy): Eukaryota > Metazoa > Nematoda > Chromadorea > Rhabditida > Trichostrongylidae > Teladorsagia > Teladorsagia circumcincta. The sequence continues at coordinate 16,501 of KZ350373.1, read as the reverse complement.
AAGAAAGTTCTGCAACACACTTTCGTGAATTTTCCTATTTTTTGAAATCGTAGGTAACATCCATGACCAAGAGATGGTAGAGCATTCCTGAAGCTTTCACCCACTGGGTGGAAGTAGGCGTTGCTCGCAGTAGTTATCCATAAAAATACAAAAAACCTCGATCAGTCACCAATGTGCACTCTGAGTCATTGTCTAGAATAAATACCCTATAACTACGAATCTATGTCAACGACCAATAGCATCTGCAGTAGCTTCAACGGAGATGTCGTTCAGTGCTACCGCGTGTCTCACCTGCACCAGCGCTTTCGATCCCTCGATATTTCTGTAAGAGGCCAACAGCGCCCCGCACTCCCCATTACAGGTAGGGTTGTTATAGAAGCTCCACTTCAAATTCTTTGATATGGGCACAGTTGCGAAGATAAAGGTCCACACTGCTGAACTCCAGAAGTTGGCCGAGGCAGCTCATCAAAGGCGCTCGTACTGCGGAAATGTATACTTCTTTCATGACATTGCAAATCGCCATGTTCCGAAATGATCCCCTTAAAAAATTCTGGAGTTGCGACGGGTTTTCTTACTCATCTAACGTATTCCTCTTGGTCGAGCCCAGGATGATCACTACCTTTCCCGCACCTTCAGTCATCATCTTTATGGCGAAATAATTAGACGATCAACTTCAATTCGGAAGCGAAGTCGCTTGCTTTTTTGACCCGCGTTCGGCCACGTTTTGGAAAAAGAGCATCGCGAAAATTTCTAAGCTTTGGGGACAAGTTGTGGACACTCATGGTTGATATAGAACTGGTCAGGATTTGTATACAAAAAAGATAGAATCAAAACTAAAAAATCCAAAAAGTGTTGCAGAACTTTCTTTCCACCCTATAGTTGGAAGTATTCAGGTTGAATCGAGCAAATGATTGAATCCATTATAGTACGGAAACAGAATGTCTTTCTTTTGTTTTCTCCTTGTATAAAAATATGTCTATGCCGAGTTAATGTATTGATGTGCTCAATGTATTCGCGAACGCTGGAGACGCGTGTTAGAGAGAGGGGTCTTGAAGGTCGGCCAGGGGCGGAGACGCAAAGATTAGGGTTTGCTTCACGGCACGCTACTCACACCTTCTAAAGAAGGCCGTATATAGGGTGGCCAAAAAAAGAGACGCTTCGCTGATGGCTTTCACTCCCACACGTTGCCGTGATCAGTGGAAGTTTATTATGGAAATATTCCCGAAAGGTCCCTCCCCACGCAGGTGCGAGCCCTTGTTCGCTACCCTCGTTCCCTTCAGAATAATGTCACCTAGAAACACCGTGGAGCTCGAGACGGTATTCCATAATTGCTCCATCCTAAAGCAGCCACACCATTTCCTCAATCGCTTACCTTAAGGAAAGCTTTCTAGAGACAGAAGCCCTTACTGTGCGAAACCCCAGAGTTTCAGATAAGGCGTAATTGGTCCAAGTGTCGAGAACCCGTTGAGCTCGAACCGTGCGCAACGTTCCATGCCAAAAATTTCGTCGGTGAAGGTTACATTGATAGACTGGAATGTGCTCTTCAATTCCTGATTGTTAGCATTCAGTCTCAATCAATGCAAATAAGATTCATGCCGTTTTGAAGTGAAGTGAAGTAAAGTGACTTTTTTTTTTGGTCACCCCTGTATATATGAACATATCGTCTCTCTGAAGCAGAACCACGGGAGGATGGTACAATTGTCGACAGTATACTTCACACACTTCATGAAGACTCTTAAAATGCTCATAGCTTCATCCTACCACTAATGATTAGAGCCAGAAATTGACGACCTCCGTGATGCAGGAGCATTCTCGGGTGCTATGTGAGTCGAAAAGGCCTGCCTGTTCCCGAGCAGAAGGGCATGGGAGGAAATAATATTTCCAGCTTACTAGCGAGTTCAACCTTTTCAATTTGGCCTTGACAAGAAGAGGAACTACAAATCGGGTTAGGGAATATTTTCTCAGAGGTGTCTCCTATGCGGTGAGCTTTTTTGACTAACCCAACGACTACGTGTGTTCTTGCTTCAGAGATGTACATTGCTGGACTCAATACTTACTGAAAGGGTACCAGGGTTAATCGCTCGAGGAAACGGCAATGTCTCGTCGAGGATTTTCGCCCATTCTTGCAAGCATTCCCGCGCCGACATTCACTTTCGCCACCTGCAAGCCTTCTATGCCCTCCGCGTGTACATTAAAGGACGAATTTACGGATTAGAGTGAAAGTCGAATTAGGAGTAATTCACCTGGTTGAGGGACCCGCGGACCTCCTGAGGGTGCGGACTGATGCGCAATTGGCACCGAAAGGGTTGAGCTCGTTGACCTATTAGGGCTCAATGTTGGCGCGGCTGGTCAGTGCACGCCCACAGACCATCGAATCACTCGCCACGTATCAATACGCAGCGAGTGATTAGATAGCAGAGAGAGCGTTATGTTGAAGAGGGCACAGCGATGAGAGTCGCATCAATGGCGAGATCAAGGGCAAAGAAAGGGGTTTCATTTCTCAGGTTCTGGGACGTTTTCCAGGATTTTTCCCTCATTACTGTAGAACTCGTCACCGCTATGTTAATTTGAAATGGGTTGCCTTTTCTGCGTAAATTCGTCCTTTAAGTCTCGGCACTATTCTCGCACAGCAGAGAGCCATGGTCGATGAATTCCTCGACCGTCATTCACACTGCAGGGTGGACTTCATGAGCATTATGCATTAGCACTACTATATGTGCATGGAATACCGGAAAGGGTCTATATTGATTATATGGAGACTGCACGTGGCTGAATGATAAAAATAGTGCTGGATACTGATATTTCCATTCCTGTGAGTTCTACAGGAAAAACTAAAGTTGTCCGCTGTGTCAATGTGAAGTAGTGCTCCTCAAACAAACATGACTTAATGGCATTTGAAGCTTCTAAACTCGAGGAATATTTGAGCGGCAGGCCGTCAGTGCATATGCAGAACACGGACTGGAATGCTGCTGCTCCGCTAAATGGATATCGGATGAGCGGCGCTACCCAAAAGTAGAGTTCATAAACACCAAACTTAATCGCCATCCAGCATCTATGTTGAATTCACCTTCCCCGCAAAATAAAATTCTACCAATTTCCGGTGTTTTACCTTCGGCGCGAATGTAAGCGCTTACCTTGAGTGTTGACGTACAACTGCAATTTCATCAGGTAGTAAAATAGATGTGAGTGTACTGCTGGAGATATGCGTACTGGAGTGCAGTTACATAACAATTTTTCATTAAATCGATTCAAAGAACCAAAGTGTGTGCTAACAACGTGACAACCCGTCTCCTCTGACACTTTTTCTCTCTAAAACGGCCGACATCAAAAGAAATGATGGCATGCATTAAAAAAATCTGAAGCTGTTGAGTAAGCGAGTGCTGGAGAAATGAATTTATTAGAACGTTTCAATTGTCTTCTTCACCGATAACTCGCTAGCAGAGTTCCTCACCCCACTACGACGATTTGTTGAAGCTGAAATGGATAAGTCCATTTTTTATTGTGAAGTCATTTAAGTTCCTAGTAGTCTGCTGGAAACTCACACATCTTTTATTTCTTCTTCCCATAGGTCCCGTAGGTACGACCATTCCACTGGGCATAGCCGTTCACAATGCACATCACAAGAACACATGCGAGCATGAACAAACGCATTTTCTAAACCGTATAGCTAAATTCTGATTTGTAGCAAACTTATTTCAGTCTATGGCGGTTCCTTTGTTTTCACAGAATGTGCGCAATAAGTCAGCTATTATTGTTGATCACAATGGCACTATGAAGATCGAAGCTACGTTCTTTTTCATATATAATAATTGGGCTTCCATATGTCAGCGAAACTGTTTAGATGCAATTCGCTTTTGTACAGGCTTCTAAAAATAGGCACTCAGCTACCAGAGGCACACTCCAGGCAAAGGCTGTTGTTGTTTTGTTGTCTCTTGTCTGACACCCTCTCATCTGTTGCGCTCTCTCACTCACACTCTCCTCTCCGCGTTTGGTCTCTCATTGCCTTAGCGCAGCTGATTACGAAGATGGGCGAGCCCCCTCTGAGTGTTCTTGACGGATTCTTTTCCTTTTTCTTCGTTACCAACCCATTTCGCACCAATACATTCGTTTTCGTGTGCAAGAGCCACACCGATTTGATCCCGGGGCACGCCTTCAATCGTAAATATCGGTTCTACTTTACACGTGTTCGATCAATTAATATGTCAATGTTTGTGAGGAGCAAGGAGATCGCAGTGTATCTGTTCGCTTCAAACGAACCTTATCATTCCATTTGTCTGAGGGTGGAATATGCATTGGCTGTCGACCCTACTAGAACAAGAATCACCGAATTCACGCCAAGCTCCTCTCAGACGGTCCCCAATTCTTCCAGGGTCCATGTCAGTGCAAGCACCCCCAAGCGAGCTCCTTGGGTTCGTATTTAGA
>KZ350354.1:10689-24660 GCA_002352805.1 Teladorsagia circumcincta | reverse complement strand
GTCATATATGACAAGTTTTTTGCCTATAAGTGTGGCTCTTTTTCCTGCCAAAGGTTTCCTCATCCCTTCCCATAGTGCTTCGATGGTGCTCAGAGCGTGCTCATTAATTGTTTCTTCCGCTAAAAGCACGCCATGCAGCTCAGATCACTCCTGCATAGTAGAGTTGTGGTGCTTTGTGTCAACCTAATGCTAGAAGAAGAGGTCAATACCGTACAGATGCCATACCAGTAGACGCCCAACACCTTCAGGAATCCACCTGATACATCCCCACTCATCACTTCCCGAATCCTATGCAGTAGTCCCTCCTATCTTAAGCACCATCATAAGCAAGCCTCCACCCCCGTTTCACGGAAGGCACCTGATACCTTGGATCGAGAAGTTTTCCGTTAAGACGCCACAAGTGCCTTGCATCGTTGCCGCCAAGCATTCTGAAGTTGCTCACGTCGCTCCAGATGAAGTTGGAGCCCTGCGGGGATCACGAGTTCAGGCGTACGCAGACCCATTCAATTCCCTGCTACTTGGCACTCAAACAACTTCACAGGATTCGAGAAGTGGTGAGTGCGCATGTATGATATAGATTCCAGAAGGTGTTGGGCATCCACTGGTATGGCATCTGTACGGTACTCACCTCGTCTTCTTGCAAAAGGTTGACACAAAGCACCACAACTCCACTATGCGAGAGTGATCTGTAGTGCATGGCGTGCTTTCAGAAGAAGAAGAAATTCATACGCATGCTTTGAGCGCCATCGAAGCACTATGGGAAGGGGTGAGGGAACCTTCGGCAGGAAAGAGAGCCACACTTATGGGCAAAAAACTTGTCACCTATGAAGAAAAATGGGGAAGTGGTTTCTGTAGACAGTGAGTTCATGTACCGATTTCATACTCAGGCCGTGTTGAGGTTTCAGCGGCTTTTGAAGCTTACCGACAAAGTATCGGATCAGGTGAATGATCCTCATCATGCGGTCGATTGTTTTGTTCAATAATAAGAATTTTACAATAATTGAAATTATCTGGGCATTTGGTCATACTCGGGGATTTCCAGTAGAATATTTTTTCCGTTCTTCGCTCTTCCTCCGATCCGACAGAAATATGTTGATTTTGTGAGGATGGATTGTCCGCAAAACATATCAAAATTTGAACCAAATTGATCCAGCAGAAAAGAAGTTACGGTCGGAAAAGCATTTAGCCGAAGACTTTTGAGCGCTACTGTATATGTACCCTGTCGCCAACTTTTGAGAAGGCCATTGATCGGCTTCTTTTGGTAGCAGAGTTACTGCGTGGGATAAGAAGCAAACTTTACTCATCCTGCCTACACAATCCCCATAATGATCCTGAATTGAGGACTATATATGGTACCATGGATGCGGGTCAGCACGTGGCAGGGTGAATAACGGTCGAGGAAATCCTCGACTAGGGGGTCGTACTTGTCAGGATGGGTCATGGGGGTCGTACCTGTGAAAGTCGGCATCGAGCACAACAGTTGCTTGTGGGCAGATAGGAGGAAGAGTGTGTACGCAGCAGAAAACGAGGATGTGCGAGACAACTTTATATAAAATATTTTCTGCTTGCTCTTAATACTTCGCTCACACCGATTCTATTGTAAGGAACGCTGTCGCGAAAACGACAGTGGTGAAGGAAACCCCTAAGCAAATGAAGCGGCTTGTGGCTGTAGGGTAGTACGAGATATGTGTACTACAGTACAGTTTCAGTGGGTCATCATCATATAACACCTTTCAATCGAGTGTACCGCTTTGAGTGACGGTCAGATGCATGGCGTATGAGACGATAGCGAACGATGTCTATTGTCCCTTTTCATATTGCCTACGCTGGAAGGTTGTATTGTAGATACAATTCGAGTGTTGCCTATGAAATATTCTGCAAGGTGCAAGGAAGAAGGAAGTGCCTTTTTGAGTGGTTAGCGATCGACCTCGACACGACCTCGACGCAAATATCTCCTCAGTAAAGATGTCTGGGAAGAAGCTAAATAAAATATTGGAAAGCGCAAAAGTTCCACTTTCCGGAACTGTCTTCACATTTTTGGGTGCTTAACAAATCAGAGAGATATTGCCTTTTGAGTGCCAAAAACTCGCATGAAAATTTTCGCGTCCTCGACGCTACCTCGACGGAATTCGAGAGACTTTATCTCCTTGTATGGAGGGCTTTTGAAGCGGTTTCAATACTGTTTGACAGTAGCTGGCCTAGCTCTATCTAACCCGACCGAGTGCTATTCGAAAGGTTCAAAAATTGGGAATTGAAGCTTTTCAAAGGGGGTGTACTCTCCGGTGGTTTTGAGAGGGACATCAGCAAATCTGACCCAAAGACAAACCGCGCAGCAGCTATCGCGGAGTCGGTCGTTGGTCGATACAGGTTGTTGTGATGCTCTTCTATGAACTTCTCAAACATTCGCATTGGCATGGACAAGTCTGTGAGATTGCAAAAACTCTCCTCGGTCGGGAATTGAACCCGGGTCTCGCATGTGACAGACGCACTCACCACTGCGCTACCACTACACTCCGCTCGTGGAAGAGAATCAAAAGAGGAGGGGTCGCGCTAAGACTTCGATTTTAGGGGGGGGTCGTACTTCTGCGACTACATCCTCGACACGATTTTCACCCTGGCACGTGGTGATTGCGATTGACTGATTAGCAATCGTTCCTATACATAGCTGAGCTGTATTTTACTCAGCCACAGGCAAAAAAGTAACATTTTATCGCGTAACATCACATCGTATCATATAAGCGCAATTCGTACGACTACCATTGTCTTCTGATGCACTCATAATGAGCTAGAAGCACTGTCTTTTGAGTCCAGGATCCGGGAACTACGCTCTTCGAACGCCAACAGTGCACCATCCTTCGCAACCAGCTATAGGTGGTTACAATCAATTTTCCAGGTTGGTGGATTTGCCTCGACCATTTTGGAGGTACAGAAAAAGATCGCTAAAGAAAAAACGTAGGTAGTCACCGAGCCGTCGTCCATGTTCTTCTGTTAGCGACATTGTTGTAATACTCGTGCAATCCCGCTGAATAAAGCAACATCCCCATATTAAATTTGTGGGTTCACACCGGTTGATAATGGAGTTGTGGGCGCCCTATTGACTAAAAATGAAAAACGAAGGAAAGAAAACTATTGTTAAAGACATAAACAAGTCCCCCCCCCCTCCCACAAACGAGGAAGGAGGCGGGCCGGACGTTCGAAATGCTAAGATTAGTCGCCAAATGCTGACTTTGTAAGACCGTAGCGCCACTGTGGCGCACATTCGAGCCGCGACAACGGCACATCTGTGATACTCGTCGGCTACTCTATGCCAGCTATAGATTCTACGACATGGGAGGGGGTGTCGCTTCGGAGAATGTGAAAAACGATGTCTTTTTCTTTGATGAATTTCCAGTCCTCGTCTGCCCCTTCCTGTAATATTCCTGCCTCACTGCTACCTGCATCCAAGTCTTTGTCTCACTCTTGCTGTCTCTTTCTCTTTCTTTCCCTCTGTATCTCTCTCTCTCAAGCCATTTATGCGAGTATAATAGTATAATATTAGTTATTTATTTGATAGATACTCACTTTTCTATGGTGTCGATAGCAGCTGTGCTGTCAAATTGTCGTTCATTGGCCACAGAATCGGTCTTTCGAATCAGCGTCACCGGTCGCTTCGGATCCACTGAAATTCAAAAATTCATTTGGATGTACAGCGATTAACGGAAAAGGTAACATTTGGCTTACCCGGCTAAAAACTTAACTGGCAGATTTTTGTGGAAATATTTTGTAGTTATAGTGTGTTCTTAGTCTGACAAAGTTAGCAAACCTTCATTTGGGTTAATACGTTGGACGCCGCGCATGTTTTACGTTTTGCGGCCGCGTGGGACTTCAGTGAAATTTTTAACAATTTTATTAAGCAAGTGGGAAATAAAAAACTACTATGTGATACCAAACAATGTTTATTGAATAAAATGTCAAGAAGAGCCTTGGAAAAACTCAAAATTTAAAAAAGTATGCTTCAGCAACAAAAGGCTGCTCACAGAACACCAGCGTTACTGCCAGATACTAATAGAGGGCCGTTAATGAGTCCTTTTTGCGACACGTTTCCACGATGGTGTCGCTATTTTTGTCCTATTGTTTTTTGAGCTTGTTGGCACGATTCCATTTCTTTTCTTCGACTCGAACGTACTAGCATCACAACAACATTATTATTCGACCTAACATAACAACTGTTCAGAGAGATCTTCTCAAGCGAGGGCGGGACTGGGCACAACATAGGCTTAGAAGACAAATACTTTCATTATTAAAGCCACATGCAAGTCCACAAAGAATAGCAGCATTTGACAATCTTCTTGATAAACGTCCTTTTAAATAGCAAGGGCACAAATTGCGGAAACCACGCGCGCTCACGAAATGCCCTTAATTTTGCATGGAATTCGGGAAAGTTTCCTAAACGAGCTTGATGTGGGAAACCCCAACCGTTGTCGCCCAAGTCAACTTCAAAATTCTACAACATTTTTCCCAACATTCATATCTATTCATTTTGCAAGATGGCTGGGGGTATTTTTGCTGTAGCAATCAACTCCGCTAGAGTGATGTGTCTGTGAGGTGCCCTAGCACGAATCCTGTAACTCTACGGGCTGCTTCTGGAAGGTCACGAAGTGAACCTAAAGACACTCACTTACATGCCAACATGAGTACTTCCTGATTCTTGACGAGGGAGTGATTCTACATCAGGACTGATAGACTGCATAGATTCGAAGTGGATGTTGGATACTTTCCTTATCAAAAATTGATGATTCCAGTTAAGATTTGAATATGTCAGCAGGTCATTCGCAAGATCCGAAGTTTTTTCTTCTGGATTTCCGCAATTTGCACGCAGCCTGTGCCCCAACTCAAAAGTTTTCAGAAACAAGTTCAGAGCTTTTTTAAACTTGTATGGAATGCACAACTAATTCTTCTTGAACGGTACTGCAAACATGAAGAGAGGAGAATTGACGGTCTATTGCTCGCCTCGAGGCAGGCACAATATTGCATTTTTTAGAATTCCTTTTCGCTTATATTATATATGTTTCCCTCGCACATCGTTTCGGTAATTACTCCGCACCCCTGAGAGTTACTCACTGTCGAATTTGAGTAGTTCGCTGGCGTTAGTAATGAAGATCATAAGAACTTCCAAGGATGACGAATGCTCAGAGATACAACACTTCCACTGATGCGATTCTTTTGGATCTCTGTCTTATTTATTGATACTTACTTATTTAATAAATTCATTTATTGAAAACCGCTATCTCTAATTTAATTCTGTTTTTATACTTTTCAGCTGTTTTAAGCTTTATTCTGTAATCGCTACAAATACCACGGAGGAACCAGAATTCAATAAAGTTGCAGAACCTTGTCGGTGCAGAATGACAGCAGATTCGGGTAGAAATGCTACACTGATATCTCAAAAGCATGATAAGAAGGCATTATGGTGAGAGGAGAGTGAAGAACGGTGAACTCCTGGATGAATGCATTTCGGAAAATCTCTGTGTAGTTAGGGGTTGACGAAAAAGCCGCTAAAATGCGCATTCAGTCGTAATGAGGCTCCAGCAACGGCTACGAATGCAAACATTCCAAAGCAACAGTCCCAGATCGAATTCCAGGGGTGAAGTGGTCGGTAATGAAGTTGTAGGAGGGGAGGTAAAGGACCGAGTTCAAATAGTCCCTGTGGACCGCAAACGCCTCCGCAGCCAATCACGCGCTCTCCACGACTGGCAAAGGGGTGGCGCTAGCATAATCGACAAGTCCCGCCTCCTTCGACAAAGTTTGTCTCCGTTCTAGCGATGTGTCGGGGTGATTTTTTTATCCACTATCTCTTCACGTGTGCTTGTCTAGCGCTAGCACGTCGTTTCGCACCATCACCATCGAAAGCAACAGACGCTGCTGGGACTGTTGCTTTAAGGTTGCGCGCTTCAATTCAATAGCACTGGTTCTGTCGCAGTGCCATTGTGGGCGAGCTGTTTGTGAAATTTGTGAGCAGCGCACCTTAAGCTCAAGAATAGGCTTGCCTGAGGTGAAAAACACGTGATTCTGATTTTGACACGGTTTAGCTCGCCCTGTCCGTCCCTACCATTAATGCCAAGTAGGAAGACCACAGACAATTATCATGGGAAACTTACTGGCAGTGCAATCGCTGGACATCACAGCAGATCACGTGAAAGGAGTGCATTAACCAGCCGAGATGAATGATACGAAGAGGTGTTGACGTTTCTTAGAAGGTCCAGATAAGGCTGTCCTGGAGGAGAATCGCAAATCAACAAATAACGCTCAGTCACGTAGAAGCATCTGGTTGACTGAGACGAAAACTCATCAAACACGAAAGGCGCGAGCCTACTGCTCGCAGAGACTTGAAAAGTAATAGCGTGACGCTGAGTAAACAAGGCGGATTAATAAACAGTGAATGTAATAAACAGCGTACATAACAGAAATTACGAAAGTAAGAGTCCATTTGTGAAAACACGAGTTTTCCAACAGGTTCAGTAATAGAGAAGAGTACATGAAGTCAAGAAGTCCCAGGAAAATCCACATGTTACTCGTGGGGGATCTCTATGGGACATTATAGGTGATGAGACGTCCGATTTAGTGCGCAGTAGGCTTAGGCGATGAATTGCCAGGAACAGTTTCCATTGCTCATGGCTTATTCTTTGCTATTACAAATCGAAAGCCAAAAATCTTTGAAAGAATTCGTCTTTTCAAGGGAACTCACTTCACCTGATCGAAAAATGTGTCACTCGCTTCAGCGCCAGACCGATTTGACTGCAGCGTCATGTCATATGCTACACATAGCGCTACATATGTGGCTTCTCCTTAAGATTGATGTATTTCTATTTGGAGACCCGCATGTTTCCACATGAATTTATTACAACTATGTCTAATGAAACTGTGGACTCAAAGGCACAGTCCACGACCGAACAGGGTAGGGGTTATTACGCGCGAAAATGAGCGTATGCGTGCTACCTGGTCCATCAGTAATGGAAGATTACAAAACAAGTTGCTGAAACCCCTCAAAATCTTATAACGTCACGATAGCATGGGGAAATTGCGCCCTGACTCTACGAAAGGTTCACTGATTGAGTTGTTTTTCTTCTTCTGAAATATGGAAACGGGATGAGGCTATCCAGTGAGATCCTGTAGGAGCGAAGCTCATATGAGAGTGTAGCTCAATGGATCGTGCTCCTTTTACTTTCGAACGCAATTAGATGCAAGTATTCATTCGCGGTATGTGCTTATTATTTGAACGGTGCTAAAAATTACTGTCACTTCGTGACAGAGTCTTCAACCGCTCCTATTGAAAAAGCGTTGACCTTTCTTTCGATATTTGCAATCTTTACCAGGTAAATAGTGTTAGGAAGACTCCAGCTAACCAAAGAGACCGAAATAAGCGATTGCGTAATTAGTATCCCCACTGGTATGACTATGAGCAGAGCTCTTCAAATAGACATTAAAAACAGCGCTTCTTTCTACTGCGCACAGTTACGTGATTGTGATGAAAATTCCTAAATTCCGTGGTTGAGTGCAGATATGTCTGAATAATCGGTTAAAGGCAACTGCCAGAAAATCGTTACGCCGGTGGTCGTAGAAGAAGAAGGTTTATTCTGAAGCTACACAAACAGTACCATAATCAGGTCACACGGTTATATGTATAGGGAAGATGTTTTCGACTTTACTCGAAAACAGGTGATACTCATGAAGATCATTCATTGTTCATTCATAACAAAATGGTACGGCGAAGGGAAAATGAGCAACACAAGTCAGAGAGAGCACCCTTCCTGAGATGAAGTGAACGTCTATCTTTCGGCGGCAAACAGAATTTTTGGGAATAAGGTCAATTGTTCACTGGTATCTTACCGAGGGATATGGGGACGCATTTCTGGTTTTCTTGCAGTGCGGTTGTGGTGAGGTTGTCGTATTTGATTTTCTAGAAGGGGCTCTGGTGGCGTATGTTGAAGGACCGTGTTGTAGTAGAGTTGGGAAAGGTTTTCAATGTTCTTGTTTTTAATATTTGACAAGCTTTTCACGGAGAAGTCACAGGCCAGACGTAAATATTTTAATACAGCATTTTGGGCATACATATTAGCCCTCTTCCCTCTCCTCCTTGCCTCCCTCTTTGACGATGCTTTACGATGAGGAATGTGGGGGTTCTGTATTCAGGGGCGACCTCCACAATGTGTGGTTGAGATTATGCCAAGACGGTAGTCAAATTTCGTAAAAGATTAAAAAAATTGAAATTCCTCCCAAGGTCACGAGACTCAGAAGCGAGATACAAATGTGGAAATCTTTTAGTACAGAAAAAGAAGCAGAATAGCTTTTCGAGAACTCGTGACGTGTGAATGAGGCTCATATGCACTACAGCGCAGTGAAATCAACAACCTAATAACAATGAAAGTGTGGCGGTAGAGGCAAAAACAGAAGCTGAGTCTAAGTTTAAACCTTACCCCTGCATAATACCATCATCGAGATATATTTCAAAACTCTATCACCGAATTTTTTATAGCTGTAAGCAGAAATGTAGGTGACCGCATCAGCGCCTTATATGCGCTCACACTGCTCATCGGACGATTCATTCTTGATTCTATGCTTAAATTGCGCTTTACATACGTATGTTTTTCCAGTAATTGCGTCATTGAAGCGCTATATTTGAGTATTCATAAAGAATTGCACTGTGCATTCAGGTCTCTAATCTACTCATCGCCTATTCAACATGCAAGGAATTCCCTTTCAGTAACATTCCGAAGAATAGAATTGAAACGAAGTGCATCATACAATGATGTTTCAAAGGGAACACCTTCGCACAGCTGGTGATAAGAAGCTGCTCTCATCAAGTGAACTAATTTGATAGACCGTGTTTTGCATTTGTCACATCAGTCGCATTTCAAATAATCACAGGGCTATTTGAATGACACCTTAGCTACTTGTAGTGTAAAGAACAAATACATATAATAGAAAACCGGTGGTATACACCTCAAAGGAAGATTCATCGACCATAGGAAGAAAGGGGGTTTTGTTAGCCTGAGCGGAATCCGATCCGCAATCAACCGGCATATCATACGCATGGTATGCCTGTCCACTCACCACCAGGGTCAACCGTCCGTTTGCACTATTCAAACGAGAGGCGAGGGTGTCGCATCTGCGGTTTTGAGAATAGGGGTGTCGCATTTTGGAGTTATAATGGTGAGCACGGAGTTCGATGGAGGCCAGTAAAGAGAGGGTTGCGTTTGGACGGGTATTCAATAGCATTACGAATTTGGTGGAAGTCTTACGAAGGTAGTGAGAATTACGCAAGCTTGATTCACCCTCCCCTCCTCCTTTCCCCATTTGATGGTCATCTGGATGGGTGGGCGGAGTTGGGGTGTGTCGACTGTTTCAGAAACAAATACAATGGAGACAGTCATGATGGTGAGGGTGGTGGTCGGAGAAGGGTAAAAGAGGATTGAATAGAGGGAGTCTTTCAAGACTGATGGCATCGACATCCTCTTGAGAGAAGATGGGAGCGATCGTAAATTTTTCGAAAAAGTGTGACAGATGCGCCACGCACCCGCTTTGGCGGCTATGTGGTTGACCCTGCACACCGCAACATCACTGCCAAAGCTGGATGGGTGGCGCACCTTACAACACGATTAACCACACTGAATATTTTGAATTTTTTAAGTGATCGCCAATTCAGAAATCACTATGCAGGGGCCTGCGTGCAGAGGATTACTGTAAATGAACACATTCGTGAGCATCTGTGAATGGCGCAGTTAGAAAAAAACTATCCAAAAACTGATTAAAACGCTCCACTCCCTGGTGGCTTTTTGGTGATAAATTTGTCGAAAAATGGTAGCAGTTCTCAACCTATATTCTTCAGATGTCAGCAATCTACTGAAATGCTTCCACGATTTTGAATGAAAGTCAACGCGTGGCGCAGCTAGGGAACAAATGCCAAGCACTTTACACTGAATACCTCTCATTCAGCTCATTCAAAGAGGGAAAGCCTTGCTGTTCAAAATTTGACATGCCGGTGAAGTGAATTTTTCTATGAGGGAGGAAATGTTTCCTTCGTCAGCTGCTCCTCATAGGACTCAGACTCGAAACAGCTGATCTTAGGCACAGGTGGGTGTCAGAGCAACGATGAAAAAAAGGTCCTCGAGAGCCGCGGCTCAATAGTCATAATACAAAGCAATTATTTGTTGATTCCATTTGCCGATGCCTGGTGCACCACTCTTGCGCTCAGAGGGAGATATGTGTGAATAATAACACAGTATGGAGAGAACACAGAAAAAGACAGGAACTGGAAAGAAATGAAAGGAGTCGAGAGACGGGCAACCCTCACAGCAGTTTTGGAATTTTTCGCATTTGTTATAAAGTACTGGGCTACGGACTTTTGATTGGAATCTCTTTCCAACAGATAAAAAGGCCACAATTGTAAGAATAAAAAAAAGGTATGCTACATGTAAGCTGAGAATCTATGGCAGAATACGAGGCCATGGGTTTGTGGCTTGTTTGAATTGGAAATCGGCATATAAAATTATACAGAAACGAATTACATACGGGAAAGACATGAACGCCTGTGAACCGAGAATTTTCAATCAGGGTTGCGGCAATCTTTGGGTGGGAGCAAGCTAATGCTTGCGATCAGACGCCTAGCTGATAGGTTTACGAGCACCATGGTTTCCTGATAAGCCCATATTGAGATAATTCACTTTCTGGGACAGGAACCAAGGCAGCGAAGAGGGTAAAACAGGGTCGCCCGACCTTCCACTTCTTTCCATAGAACCTTGGTATTGTTATCAAACCTCGGGCTACGCTTAGGCCAGTGAAGAAGAAGATCTGTCGACACGTCGGGCCGTTTTCACCTCAAAACCCTTTTGGTGGGAGAAAACCATCAACCATGGCAGCGAGGTCGACGTTGCCTCAACCTCCTGTCCTCATCCTCCATCCTCACCCTCTCTTCCCCTCCTAAAAGCAGCTTTGGGTTTATTTGTGGGAGCAGAGTTGTAGTGGCTTCTGTTTCCCTCCTGAAGGCAGTTTCAAGTTTATTTGTGGGAGCAGAAATAAAATGGGTCATTTAATGACAATCGAGTGCTATGAATGGTCATGCTAGTGGTATTGGTGGGAGAGGGGGTCGTATGGAACACTTAGGGCTTAGAAATAGGGAAAATATCACCCAGGAAGGTTTTGTACGACCTCCTTCAAGTCATTCTTCCGCAAATCAAATCTTTACCGACGTCAAAGCTGAGTTGCGGCGCCAAGGCACCATTGAGAAATTTACATCTCTGAAATGCCATCACTGTGTCGTTAATTTGAACAGGAGAGGGGGGCAATAAGGAAGTGGAATGATTTTGTAATGTGTGAAAGAAGGAACAAGAAAATCTACAGCTGCAGGGAAAACGGAAACGGAGCTTCTGTTCCGATTTCACACGAACGTCTCGGAAAAAAGTCACATCAAAATTCAATTAACGGGAAAAGAGCGAAGAGTTTGGCGTTTTCATGTGAAGCAATCCACGTTTCAGATCCCATCCAGGGATTCCTTCTCTTCCAATAGTAAATGACAATAGTCGATCCCAGTTCAGGTCACAATTTTTCAGCAATAGGTTCGCAAAATTTAATCTGCTGTTACGTCGCAACCTCATTCCACATGGATACTCCGTTTTCAAAAGATCTATCTACAAATTTATCTGATTCTTTTGACTTATTCGTTTCGTTTCAAGGTTGTTTGTTTGTGCATTTGATTACTGCATGCTCTGATATTTACATGCTACGTGCAGGTCCGCCATAAATAAATAAATAAAAATAGAAAATGGCCAGAAACGAAATAGAAAGGCTGCCGTCTAAGCGATTAATTGCACAGCCCAGCCCCAAACAAAAATGTCATCGTGCGATTCTGAAAAAGAGTTGAGGGCACGGCGGATCCCGTGTGATCCTAGCCACAGACTAGGGGCCGTATCCTATCCTTCCCCCAGGCTAGTGAAAGAAAAGATCTCTTCAACTTTTTTTTTGGTTTCCGGCGATATGGTCTCCCTACCACCAACACATGGCTGCTTCTACACACATACAAACATTACAGATAGACCATTTCTTGGAGCGATTTTGGTTGAGAAGCGAAGAAAATTAAAGGGGACATTTCTCCCTAAACGTGGGGAAGGATAGGATACGGCCCAAAGTGAAGAGCGACTTGAGAAATTGTCAAAGCCATCATTTTAGACGAAAAAAATCGCAAGTTACTCAAACCGACTGAGAAGCCTGCGACGGAGAGGATTATTCAAATAAGGCATGGGTTGTCGTCGCAAATAGAAGAGCCACATGTGCGAGAGTTACAGCTTAGAGTAAAACAAGTTGGAAACTCTTCCTTTGTTCACGGATTAGGAAGGGTAGGGTGAACGATATTGGCGATCACGGTTTTACGGTTTTAAAACGGAAAGTGACTCTGTAGTGATGATTATGGTTATAGATTGAAATTTTATAGGTGTTTTCGTGATGAGTCACAAGAAGCCTTGAACTTTATCTGTCCGTAAGGTGATACAAACTATGGCTTAATTTTTAGAGCTAAAATTAAGTTCTTCAATGAGGTGGGGAGGAGTTTGCAATGGTGGCGGAGTCCTCTGAGGATTGGGGGGGGGGCATGCAAACCAGGTGGTGTGCATATGGGGCTGAAGTGGGGAAAGAGCAAAAGGCGCGTGGGCTGATGGCAAGATTATGGATCGAATCCTTATGCCAAAAACTAGTCATGTTCCGGGATCCTCTCGGGATCGGTCATTCAGAAGTGCGACGGATAAAAAAGCTGACTTTAACGACTCTCATAAGGCATTTTATGAGCCAGAACATATTGAGCTATTCCGATTCTGGGTCGATTGGAAGTAAGGAAGACGAAAAGTCCCTCAGGGGTCCACCAAAGCTCTTTTCATAGCATTCCTTTTGCTCTCTCTACTAGTATTCACGGAACTTCACCAGATTCTATAATATTTCAATTATTTTTTCTGATTTTCTTGAGAAACTGATTCATCCATAACTCTTTAATTAGAGCTGTGCATTCTGAGCGGAACATATTGATGCTCTTCAACTTCTTATATGGGTACTCAAGACAGAAGATAACAGGCAAGGCATATTTGCCTGGAAGTAGGGCTGGGAAAAACTCGTCAGTGCAACTTTTTACTCGAAGACCGTTCTTGAAAACCGTTTTCGTACGAGGCGTGCCCTCTCCTGAGCTCCTTCCTTACGATATCAACATTTCTTGGCATTCAATTGGTCATTCCAGGGTACTCGACAAGACGCCCGTCGTGCGGCGAGAAAGAAGCGACGCGCCTGAAGCAGCGGACGAGTCGGAGCGCTCACTGTAGCGACTAAGCGTCAACTTAAACAGAATGTACTATAGTATGTTCAACATCGCACAGTACGCGCCCTCGCCTGAACCGTCTGCGTCTCTGCCTTCGCGCCTTGCCACGGGCCTCCTGACAGGCACCCTTCATTCCACCCACAACCATGCTTTTTGCAACAGAGACCTAGAGGTTCAGAAATATACAAAATACAACTAATTCAAAGAAGGGCCTAGAAACGAAGCATCAGCAATTTGTTTTTGACAAGAGCTGATTGTCGACATGAAATTTCTATTGCTCTAATACGCCTACTCAAAAATATTCATCAAAACGTACACAGAAGTGTACCACTTGGGGCATAGCACCTTCCCAATGATAAACAGCAGGCAACAGGTGTAATAAAATTGAAATCCTAATAGAAGTATAGAAAGCGGTTTGAAGAAAGAAACAAAAAATGGAACCGCATCAGTTTTGTGGCGCGAAGTTAGCTGAAGAGCATGGGGGGTAGGACTTATATGTGCAACCAGCAGGTATGTATTTGAGCCAATCCCTGCAGCTGGAAAATGCCATGGCGCCACCCCTCCCTTTCCCCATCTACTTAAAGGATTCCAACTCATGGCGCAACCTGTGAAAAACCTGGACTGACTTATAAAACTAGAGT
>KZ350350.1:11834-27206 GCA_002352805.1 Teladorsagia circumcincta | reverse complement strand
TCCATTGTATTCTCTCTCATTGAATCCGCATTAATTAAGAAGGAAAGGCATAGAAACTTGAAAAAACTTGAACTCGCGAAATGTTGCATTTGTCTTAAGTTAAAGAGAGTAGTAACTGAAAAATACGTACACTCAGAAAGGTTATGTAGAGAAATACTGGATGTCAAACAGATGCAACCGTAGGATCATTAGGGAAAAAATTTCGAAAAAGCTCTAGTATTTGGGACGAGTCCATATGGATCGTGTTGTTTACATAATTTTTCGTTTTTTTTTTTCAATTTTTAGTACAGAGCAAGGTAAAAAAGCAAGCCCTGCCATTCACACTTGGCAGTCAATTTAGCAAACCTTTGGTAAAGTGTTGAAAAGGTCTGAAAAATAAAGGTGTTTTGGAAGAAACCGTTCGGGTAAGCTAACGAGTAGGTCAGATTTTCGCTCTCCTTTAAATCATGGCTTCTACCCTAACGTGTCAATTTCTTAAATTTAGCGTGAGAGGACACTTTTCTAGTCTTCGACAAGGTTTACAGTAAACTTTGAAGATTGGCTCGGTTCCTACATGAGCAATAGGATTGCTTGCTATCGGAGTTTGCCGGATCGTGCCGGCCATTAGAGGCAGCTTAGTCAACGACGAGATTCCTGATCAACCACAGCTAATTAATGGCTAGTCGAGAAAAAAAATACAAGTATTTACTACATGGTGGGGTTCAACTGTGATCATTCAGCGCTATTTATCTTGATGTGATGGGTAGCAGTGACCAATTTCTAAATAAAGCGGCCAAATCGTAAACATAACCGTCAGTGATCACTACAACACTGATAGCTGGTTCACGCCATCTGAAGTGAAAACAAAGGTTTCATCTCTCATTGTCTACTGAAAATGAGAAACTGCCCAAAAGTGACTTCAAAAGAGCACATCTTCTCTCAGTGAACACTCAATACTGAGGAAATTTCTCTAGGCTTGAAAATTTGTGTATGAACCTATCTTATTGCATTTGTATTTGTATGTGTTTTGTATATAAACCTATCTGTTGTGGCATATGTGAAGACGCTTTCTCCTTATGATATGAATATTTTCATCGTGACTAGAAACGCTTCTTTTCATTGGAATCATTCGAGGGGCGTGGTTTCCGAGTAAGACTGGGTCACACTAGATGGAAGGAGGCTTTTTGAGCTTTTGTCAGTTCATTATGGAGGTTTTGAGTAGCAGGTTTGATAAGGGCAAGTTACTGAAGTCAGTAAAAGGTTGCAAGGCTGCAAACCTTTCATAAAGGTCATGACTGCTATTGTTGAATATTTTCGCTACGCTTGTGAGTACTGGTCCATTTTCCCGTATACGCATAGTGTTTGAAGGGATTGTACAGCAGAGCGTGTATAGCACAGAGAGCAACGGTGAAAGAGCTCGACTTTGAAAAATTGAGTTGTTATTAATAAACGATTCATTTTGTGCTTGTGGTCTGCGCTGGTAACTGCTGGAAGTAGTAGTTCATCTTTTCGGCGATTTCGAGCACTTGATTCGTTTCGGGTCGCCGTGATGGATCGGAAGATATACAGTGTGATACGAGACTTCGAAGCTGAAAAACGCACATTTGAATCAATGGATACCACTAGCAACCATGCACCAGTACTGCCAGCGTAAACTACAATTATTGAAGGACCAACGCGCATCCCTTATTAATTCCACCTTCCTCTTCTCACTGTGAGGGTTTTTTGCATGGTGATAAACACTTCGAAGGAACAACGGGAAATAAAACGCTCCCAGTAGATTACGCAAGTTGCTCCGAAGAGAGTAGAGTCATACCGCGAAAATGTTACAAGCTTGATTGAAGTTTGATTCTTGTTTTTGTTCGCATCGCCAGGTGAAGATTATCACAAGGATCCTGGGTTGTGAGCTAAAAGATTCGCCCAGGCGACGAGGTGCGGGTGTTCTGTGGGGAAGTGCTTTGCCCATAAGCCAGCATTCCTGTAATACCAGATAGCAACTGGGCCACGAACTCTGCTTATGATCCGATTTTTCCGTCTGTGGCAAACATTCTTCCAGTAAAAATGTCATCAGGTCTATGTGTATAATGAAGTTTCAGATCGCCGATGTTCAAGTCATTGTTTACACACGCCAGTCCTTTTCGGTACCATTTCACCTACTAAAAAGGTGAGCTTACTTGGCGATGCAACTCGAGTTCAGGATCGACTTTCATATGATATTCCTGACTTCAAACCATGCAAAAATTTAATGCGTGTTTTGCCATGGAATTTTTTCCGTGGGTTAACCGCTACTCATGTCGGCGGCCATGTTTTCCCTATAGATGCGGAACCCCTATTCGGCAGCATTGGGGAACTTGATCACCTCGTACGGGTTTTGATCATGGAGCCTCACCCACCGGGTTACCCTCAACCATTCTTCTTTTTCTCTACTGAGTTTTGAGTGAGTAAGCCACAGAATGTTTAAAATGTAAGAAAAAAAAAGGCGAAGTTACCTGTGAGGAATAAATATCTGCAGGGAGTGGAGGATATTCGCAGTTCTCTATTTTCTTGCATAACGAGTATAGATTCTGCTTATCGCCGTAGAAGGGTGATTGCAACGCTGCCATTTCGTACAGCAGACAACCAGTGGACCACAAATCTGATTTGAAATTGTACCCGCTTTCTTGAATCCGTTCAGGAGACTGAAAATAACACAGAAATAGAGATGGAGAAGTAAGAAGCTCCATTGTAGAGGATTGAGAATTTTTGAGGAAAGAAGAAATGGATGAACTTTAATCTGTCGCAGTAGTTGGTAACTTATTAGGAAAGAACTCTTTAGAGACTAACCATATAGTAAGGGGTGCCCACGAGTGAATGCGCAGCAGTTGTCTTGGAGCTGAAAAACCGTCCAAGTCCAAGATCACCCAGCTTTACCACTCCTTCAGAGGTGATGAACACGTTTGCAGGCTTGATGTCTGAAAGGAGTATAGAAGGTAATTAGAAATTAATGAACGGCGACTGAAATTGAATTGCTTCTTTACCGGATCGCAGATCGGGACATGAGAAGTTTATCTGCTGAGTATTGTGGTTTGGAAATGAACGTGGAATGGAAAAAGCGCTAGAACTCTTCGAGCATCAGGGACGGCTTTTAACACATATTGTAATAGTTTCATGTTCGCTCAGCTCAATCGAGCGCTTTATCATACAGGGGTAGCCACACAGAGAAACTCCACCTCTTGCTAACAGCACTAGTGACATTCAAACCGAAGGCTCTCAGCTGGAGATCGTAGAGCAGATCCCAAGCTATCAGCCAACGTCATGATAGCTTTTCAGAATGACGACATCAGAAGAATTCGTCATGGAAGCTTTGTGCACCGCTCGAGCTCAACATGGTCCTCGTCGCATCATGACCATTAAATCTATGTGAAATGCTGTTCGGAGGGTGTCTTGCAAAGTGGGAGCTGCAGTTTCTGGGATATCCATCATCTAGCCAATTGAAGTAATCATTTCGCTGCTTTGAGCTGAAGCGATGACAGAAGGATCCACTGAGCTCGACGATTGCATATGACGTCATACTCTGATTGAGGGACGTTTCATGAATATTTTGCCAAAAGACATCCATCAACCATGGCAGCGAGCGAATTGTCTTTTTTTTACCACCCCGGTATGTAGGGCTTCCTGGATCGGGAACCACCTGCGTCAGCTTCAGCATGTGTCATCCAATCGGAAGCGCAATTTCTTTCTCGCCTTTTTGGGAAGACAAAAACGCACCACCACTTATCTGTGATCACCATATTCAGTCAAATGCCCAAGCTCTCAGCGCTGAGCAATCTTTTTGGGTGCGCCACGCATTCTTGCCCTCAGTTAGAATCGTAGTGGTAATCGAAAGCATTATGTAACATTTTCAAGGAGTGGTGGGGCCCCTCGATGTACGAGCCAGTTTTTTATCCTTCAAGACCGTTCTGGTCCCTACTAATCGACAACAGAGGGATGGAAGGTTTGATTGATCCATGCGAGATTCTACCCGAGATTTGACCCGCAGCCATGGACGGTGGAAGTGCTGCCATTTGCCAATACATCACCCGTGTTACGGTAACATTCAAATGTGAAGCATCCTTTCAATCAAGTAGCAGACTTCCTTCTGTTTCCAAGAAGATACGGCTCACGCGCTCAGAGGGCTTCCAGATTGAATGCAGTTCTTAGTGATGCCCATGTACTCAGAATTCCTGATGTGAGTGAAAATACACATGAAAGTGCCACGGTACTAAAAGTACTTTGTGAAGAAATAGTCTTGCCCACTCACCTACTACTCGACTTCTTACGCTGTTAAAGGGATCGTTCACGAAGAATCCGCATCGTTCCCCAACATGAATATGTCAGTTGTATCACTATAGACAACGTACAAAGTTTCACGAAGGAACATTCAGAAGTCGAAGGGGAACAAAGCTACGAAAACCACACTCTAGGGACTTGTGCGGGTAGGTTGGGCGGAGGGGAAATGCAAGGAAAAAGTGTGCTTATTAGGAAACGCATCGACAGAATCGGATTGAAGCGTTCCTGTAGAATATAGACAAAACGATCGAACGAGTAGGATGCGGAAAACAGAGAAATGTCATTACCGTGGGTGGTAGAGCCAAAAAGAGCTCTTAGTGAATGCACTGAGAGGACCAAAAGGAATCGTTACCGTCGCCATAGTTTGTCTCTTCAGCAGCTTAAGGGCAAATGGTACTACGAAGTAAAGTTCAGAGAAAAGATGCAGAAAGCTACTATGAAATGAGGAAGGTTCCCTAATGGAGGGGACTAGGTGCGTTTTGCTGGGTGCACCCGTAGTAGCCTGACAGGGCCTTACCCAAACCATTTATCGCGGCGATCCGCGAGTTGCAAGATTTGGGTATGACGATAAAAAAGTACATATATAACTATTCGTCACTTTCATCGTGGAACAGCTGTAATTTCCTTTGACACAGAAAAAGCCCCATGGACGTCGGAAGAACTTTGAGAAGTCTGGGCTTTTCCTTCGAATGTCGGCGAAAAACCACCTGCGAGCTCCGTATAGAAGCGCTCGAGCCTCACACTCGTCCGATCGTCTTCTCATACATACTTTTGTGCTTTATATTTTACCAGATTAGTCCCTCGTCAACAGCCAGGACCTCTCAAATCTCGTAGAAAGGATGCGGACAAACAGAAAAGGTGTTTCATATAGCAAAGAGCATCATCATGCCGTGAAATGACGACAAAACGGGACTCCAATACTTGGTTGTACTTGGAAGTATTAGGAATTGGTTTCCTTCTCTTCTCCCCATTCTCTTCCCCTCTTCCCCTTCACTACCCTCCAGCTGCTACGGCAGCTCCATGTGGAATAAATGAAAGTGTGTTCAGTAGGTGTTTATGTAGGCGTTGGGTTATAACACAATCACGCCATAGCGAAACATTGAGAGCTCAAGCCCTGCAAACTAACCGATCGTGCTAGCGGTCTGTTTACCACGAGCTTCTTATCACTCACTTCATTTTGCGGACGGACATACATACATACATACATACATACATACATACATACATACATACATACATACATACATACATACATACATACATACATACAGACATACAAACCGACACACCAAGTTAGCGGTTTATAATAAAATATTTTATAGTGAACCTATTCAACCTACTTATTTCTCTCTCGTTCAATTACCCAAGTTTGAGGTACCTGATAATGGTGGCGATTATGGTATAATAAATTGATGTTATCTTTATCGTGTGGTCCTGTTGTGAGAAAATTTAACGACTACACTCGCTATACGCCAAGTTAGTCTTCAAACTATTGGATTCCAGCTATGCACGCCCACCGACCAACTGCCGCATCTGTTGGTGCCTGCCGTTGAATTCTAGCTCTTTTAGCAAAGACGCAGAGCAAATCCTTCACGTGAGACATCACTCTGATTCGCTTAACGCGGAAAAACGGAGAAACAAGGGTTCTAGTTCGCGAGGTTGGGGGAAGTCTTCTTCCTCAGACTTTTCTTCGATACTGCGCCTCTTCGCGACTCCACCTTCATTCTCGACGGGTGACCAATTTATCGCAAAATATGTATTTGAAGAGAAAACGAATCCCTACCTCGATGCATAATCCGTTTCGAATGCATGTGAGCCAGGGCTCGGACCAATTGCACGAAATACTTCCATATTGTCCTTTCCGGTATCAGTCGACCATTTTTCTTGAAATGCTTAAGAAACACCATATTGGGTAATGTCATGAGATGTTCAGATCAGATCAGGAAACGAGAACGAATTTGAATGGAAACGAATTTCACACTGACCTTGATCATTCTGCTCATATCGCCTGCTTCGGCGAGCTCCAACACAATGTTCAGTTGATTGTTATCCATGAAACTGGCGTAATACCTGAAATTCAGCACTTGTAAGAAGGACAAAAGAAGTGAATCACAGGAAAGATGCATTACACAGGGTGGCCACAAATTACGGTAACAAGAGTCGCCGCATGAACGATTAAAACCAAATTGAGATAATTTCGACTGCAGTTTGTAGAGCACTAGAAAGTCTCTCAAGAGGAAAGCCCATGAACCTAGAAAAACCCAATTCCTGGATGCCTGTCTGAGATGACTGACATGCTGCGGTGAATGGGTTGCCCGGACTACTTAGCTACTTTCTCAATGTGAAGATCAGCTAATTTGGATGGCGACCCTGCCTTTTTTCCTGAACCCCCATTTAATATAGTTTTGCTTTCCGATTATTATTTACATGCTGTTTGGATTTCCTGTGATCACCTTATCTTGTTACCGTGATTTGTGGCCACCCTGTATTCGAATTATAAAAATGTAGTTGCTGAGTTATGTGAACACCTTATAACATTGACATGGTTTAGCTGCTTCAACAGATCAATCTCCTTCAAGCAGTCTTGTCGAGCCTTTTGATCGACCATTTCGAATACCTAGAAAATAAGAACAGCATCTAGCCGACAGTAGATAAGACTAGCCTCGTCGAATTCCACACAAAACCTGAATTTTCTTCAGCGCTACCATTTGGCCGTTCCACTCGCACCTCGCACGAAATACCTGCAAGAAAGGAGAGAATTCATGACTGATCGAAGTACCAGTCTATGCAATCATAGCCAGGCTACCGCCGTGATCCAGGCCAAGCTGGGAAGCTGGGATTGATGGATTCAAATATAAAGCTCCAGAAGTGCGTACCTCCATACAGAAAACTACTTACCAGGGAAGGTTACCAGTCCGGTCTGGCCATTAGCAGCGAGCTGTACACCTTTGCACTCGCCCCGTAACGCTGAGCTCAAAACTGCATTCACTTTCTGCTATACGGTCATTTGAACGGAGTTGTAAAGCAATGAAGCGCAGCGGTAGTGCCCTTTCTCGCAGGTAAGATTTAGTGGGAACTGCTCGCAAATCCTTCACACAAATATCCAATACAAGTGTTGACAATTTAATGAATATATAGACTTTTTTGCCACACTGACATTGAAAAACAAGAAAATAGGCTTCTCGAAACACCGTTCCCACTACCATGTGCCTGCGAGACCTGTGCACTTCCGCTGCGCTTTCTTGCTTCAAAACTCCGTCTAAAGAACCGTTTAGCAAATAGTGGATGCAGTTTTGAGCTCAGCGCCTCTAGGCGATGCAACGGTATACGGCTCACTGCTAATGGCCGGACCGACCTGGCGACCTGCCCTGATTAGTATGTATGTACTTACGTAGGAGAGTGGAAGCTGACCGGTCCCTTTGTAAAACACCGCGCACTGGTTCGCTATAGAGGACCTCGGGCTTTGAGTGATTAGAGTTCTTGTTCTTTCGGACAGATCAGGATCTAATAAGAGGTCTGCCTACAGAAAGGTGCAACCGGGAGTTCTTAGTTGGATCCTGGAATTGGTCGGGACTCCACTTGCCGCAGCTCTATTTCGCTTGTACCGTTTCAGATAGACAAAGAAAATCTGTGATTCGAAGCTGAATGATTTCCGGTTGTCCGTATTGGTTGGCCTAGCATGTGAACATTAGCTCCAATAATCCTGCCCGTCTTCATCGTCGCAGATTGGCTTTGTGGAAGTTGATACAGGGGAAGGAGGCAGAAAAAGAGTCAGTCCCCTCCACGGGAAAACGAATTACACTTTGCTAATTGGAAACCAAATGGTCTCGGCTGAATATTGAAGAGCACTCCAGTCTATCGAAAAACTTTATAGATACTTTATACCAGGACTACATTAGGAGATTTTCCCACGGGACATGTGTATGGTTCGAAGCCAACGATGTACTCGATTGATCGTGAGCCACTACGATGCTATCTGGAACGCTGGTCGAGAAGGATCCTGCATCTTCATTGCTACTGTCTCTAGAGAGCTATTCACCCGGTAAACGACTGAAGAAATTATGTAGCATGTTCAGGCTGGAACGATTACGATAGGCCTCCTTGAGCTTGACGGTGACGGGAGACAACGCCATTACTAAAAACGGTGATGGGAGAACATATGAGGAGTATTTAGCTGTACAGCTTCCGTCAATACCATCCACGTCGAAAACTTAGGCGACGTGCGCCATGGTCAAAGTGACTCCCTCTGTTATTGCTTACGTCAAGCCAACCTATTTTCTTGCAATCATGTGGCTTGAAGGCAGGAGCGATGTGTAATGCAGATTTTCAGAGAAGCACATTTTTATCATCGCGTTTCCCCAGTAACTAATTATAAAGGTACAACCCGTAATAAAAGGCGGACAAACATTGATAATGGGTAAACCTCACCTCACTAAACATCCCTTTGCCTATTTTCTTTTCTATGGTGAACATGTCCAGAGTGAGATTACTAGGCATTACCATTTCCGTAGCAGACGAAGTTGGTTCCGTCATCCTGAAAATAAACGATCTTGGTCATGCTCATCGATCATTACCACAAGAAGAATCAAATTCGAGATTTACACAGAATAATTCAAAAATGATAGTGGACGAAGACAATCTGGGATACCAAAAGATGCTGAGTAAAAGGATTAGGAATGAAGCACTCGGCGTTGATCTATCCCTTTCAGGGAGGGCCACCATTCGATTTCCATTCGAAACCGTAGTGGCATTTTGAAACGGTTTGGAAAATAAAATGAGTAGCGATGCCCCCTGATGTACCCACCAGTGTGTTTATAATCTTAAATAGGTCTACTAACAAGTAAACGTCGCCGGAGGGATGGAGGGCTTGGTTGGCCTGAACGGCGTCCCATGGATCTGTTCCGTGAGTTGTGCAGGAGTGAACGACGCCACTTACGCCATACCACTTCCGTCCTAGGGTGCTGAGTCATGAGCAAAATATCTTGCACCAGCCGGGAATTGGAGTCGCAACACTTGGTCACCGTGCGAGTGTGCTACTGTAACACCACCAGTGTTCATACATCTAACCTCAGCTTTCAGTGGTATACCCACCGTAGCTCTCATAGCTCATCAGCACTCACACGGGCTATAGATGACGACCTGGTCAGTCTACATCGGCAACAAATCAAGAAAGTGAATGGCCCAACAGATGTTTCAGTTTTTGATTTACCTTGGTTTGCTAATTCCTTTTTTGACACGAAGTAACGAAACGAACAATTTGGATCATTTAATGAAAAGTGACATGTTGGAAGGACATAGATAGATAAATGGAAGGGTTCGGCAGAGCAAGGTTTAAGTTCTTCATAGTGAAGAAGCTTCGTGAAAGGCAGGTGGTGCCGCTGTGATGGCAAAGGATTGTCGAAGTGGTGAATGTCGCAAAGAATAGCTGAATATCACCTTGGCTACGAGCCGAGCACGATGCATGTTGAGTGAGTGCAACAGTGCGAAAAATCGATTACACTTTCAAACGTCCCTAAAACTATGTATGAAGTATATATAGTACTTTTTGACAGTTATCTCGTGTTTTGGTTCAAGATCAAATCCTGCTAAGACCAATTAGACCCATACCTACGGCCAACTAACCTAAGTACACCTCATTTGTCCGGGGGAATAAACACCCAACTGATCAATGACTATTCTCCAATGGCAGCACTGATCCTTTTACCTGCTACACTTTTTACAAATCAAAAAGAATTTATTTCTCACAATTTTTCACTGTATTTGTATTTCACCTGCTGGCCACTTTCCCTTGGAATTGTCATTTCAATTGAAGACTTATTTTGCCCAGTGACCATACTTGCGGGGACTTAATAGTATAATAATACGGAGGGTGGGGGGGGGGCAATAAAAAAGTCATTCTCCTTCCACATTTGAAACGGAATGACTACACTTTGCTGAACTCGAACTTTAATGCTCTCAACTGAAAATTAAGAAGCACTGTCAAATCTATCGAATATCTTCCTCTAGCCTTCTACACAAGAATCTGCCACGGGAAATGGTGTAACGTTCGAGCTCAGAAAGCTCTTCGACTCAATGGACTACTACGTCGTTATCTGAAGCGAGGGCGTATTGCATGGTCAAAGCTACTGTGTCTAGAAAGCTATCCACTAGTAAACCAACAGATCTGCATCTGCATGTAAAACTCATCCACGGCGGTACAAAGTGCGAAGGAAGAGTAGCTGATGACTGCCATGAGCGAAGTGACTTTTTTGCTCCTGTCCCACTTCCCCACCCCCTGTCCGGGATATAAATTTCAGAAGCAGGCCAGTACCCGATATTTTGTCCAACACACCTTTATTGTCGAGGCGTCGTGAATTGTGTGGTTTTCGAACGGTCCATCCTTGTTTTCATTAAAAATCCCTTCAAATGGTAGGCGTGCGCCGCAATTTACCACCCATTAGCCCGAGGATCGAACACTGATCCAGTTCTTGCTATGCCATCCCTTACATTCTTCCACAAAAAAAACGACACTACTTATGGGACAACCCACTAATATATGAAAATCTCCCTCTACAACAGTCTATAAATAATAAGAGAAGAATCCTACTATGTAGCCCTAGGCTGAAATTTTCTACACATAAATACCGCTAATGTTCACACTCTAGCCTATGAGCAACAAAATGCAGACAACTTCTTCTAAGGTTCAGGTAAATCTGTACCGAACGAGCCGTAAAGTGTGGACACGTAAGTTCAGCCCGCTGGAGCTCTGCAACCCTAAGCGGTGAAGTTTTTGCGGCTGATTTTCGGCACGTGCGATCCGTCGTTGTCATGGAGAAACATTGATTATTTGACTAACCAGGGCTTTTGATGTTGCAGCTATTCATCACTCTTTCACAACTTTCCAGATAACGCTTCCAAGAGCAAACTATCTCCGAAATTCAAATAGATGAATAAACACAATCATACTCACCTCATACCCTCCTTGCTAGAAATTTCAAATTTCCCGGGCTTCTTCACGGCCCCCCGTTTTCACTGGGTAATTAAAGTTGTTTTCTGAAACAGTCTCGAATTGTAGCATTTTAATCTCAGAAGTTGTGTGGCAACCGATGTTGCCAAGGAAACCTGCGGTACGGTATATCCCGACTAATTACCTAATTACTACGGTCTCGCTCCTTTGTATATCAACATCCGACATGCGTAAGATCTCAGGACGGTTTCATGAAACCAACGAAATCGGCGCTCATAGCTTTGGGATAGGGGGGAGGACATTCAAAACAGGACCATTGGTATGTAGGTGATACTAGGGGCCGTATGTAATCCTCCCCGAAGGTGTTAGGGACGAAATTCCTTCAAATTTTCTCCGTCTTCCCAAATGGGATTGCTCTAATAAAGGGACCGCATTTAATGTATGTACAGGTGAAAGTAAACATGTACTGAAAGTGAATAAACTATAATATATTGTTTGAAACAAATAAGTTTAAATGAAACTTTTGATCACCTAGCTTCGGGGAAGGATAGCACTAATCGCTCACATTTTCCCCTCTAAGGCTTTGTGGTGGCTAACTCAATGTCCTCCACTGTCCACTGACTGGGCGCCACAAAACCTATCAATTGTAAAACTCTGCCCAAAAATTGAAAAAAAGTGGAGAAGTCTTATCTACGAAACGGCCAGAGAGATTCAATGATAGGTGCGCGACTGCACAAAAATCTGGACTAAATTCACTCTGCCACCGGTACTCCCAACTTCAGAGTCATTACGATCAGTGGTCCTAAACAAGACAGTCTCGAAAAGTGGAGAAAGTCAAACATTTGTGCACTATTACACGCACTTAGATTATAGAATGTGGTACAGCTATATCTAAAATACATACTGTTGAAGAAGTGTAAAGTGGTTAGCTACCCTTCGCATTTTCTATATTGTAATCTTGGGATATCTAGGGGACATCGCCAAGGAAGAAGTGAAATGAATGGAATGATAGCGAGCCAGTGCTATTCTATCCATAAACAAAAATTTCAAGCACAATTAGGAAAGAATTGTCACAAAGGATTTTCTAATTTGCTCATTTATTAAATAGAATTTGTTCGCGTCCAAATTTTGAATCTGCTTTATTCTTCCATGCGCAAACTATGCAAAAGTCATCACCCATAAAATCATTCAACTTTGAGATTTATCTATTTAATTATTTGTTTACTCATTTACGCGTAGGTGCGCTAACACTTTCCAATAAATAGTTTCTTATTAACAAATATTCATAAACGGAACTAAATCTACCTTAGACCAGTTAAACTTATCGACAGAATTTGACCAGTATGTGCAAGCTTTAACTAAATATTTATATTTATTTATTTATTTAGTTCATTGTACTCATGTATGTATGCATGTACGTGCCAGTGTTGTTGTATACCAGACCAAAGGCAGAAGCAATAAAAGTGGAATGAAAAGTAAAAGTAAAAGTGAATGCTAAGTAATCTGTAGTTTGAGGTGGGATTCAAAGATTCTCGGAGAAATGCGGTTGAGGAGCAACCACGAGTAATACACCAGCAATTGAGGAATCCCATCAACAGCAAAGGAAAGCGCAGCGCGGAAAGGAATCTGTAGAAATCGCTCAAGAGAAAGGACGGGTTCATGGACGAACGATCGATTAGCGGCCGCGCAGTTGAAGTCCACCTTCGCTCTGAAAATGACTTCATGGATTCAGGTTTTGAAGAATGTTTGTATCTGAAGAGAGCATCAGTCACTCCGCCAACAGTTAAACGTGAAAGAATTTTTCTCACCTTCAAAAACATGTTTTTTGGTGATATTAAATTAATGAATGGCGATCATTGCACTTCCTTTGACTTCTTCCTAAGCACCTTTTTTCAATCTCTGGGTAAGATAACTATCAATAAGGACAATCAAAAAGCGTTTTTTGGCCTTATTTTTGAAGTTTTCTGTCAATACGCTAACTGAAAAGATGGTGTTAAAAAGACTTCAATTCACAATCTGCGGGTGGGATTCAACCTGTGAAATGTACAGCCGGGATGGCTCGGAGAATACCGGAGAGGATAGGAATCTGATCCCTCTTCCTAGCAGAAGTCTCCCAATCTCCAGCATGACTAAGCACAGCGAAGCACTGTTTTTTTTCCAGCGGTCCATACGGTCTCACCCAACATTTTCTGTCTAGGAAAATAAGTGTGTTTTTTCATAGATGAGAAGGGATGTTCGGAACGAATCATTCCTAAACTAAATGTATCGCCTTGAGAGGCCAAAAAAGGATTATTGTCTGCGACGTGGCTATTTTTCACATTCCTAGCGATCGTTTTTCAGTAGTATCACATTGGCAAGCTGATGAAGCGCATTTTTTCCCTTAGAAAGCAAAAAGAATGAACCAGCTGTTAGATGAAATTTATACCGCCTTTAGCAGCCTTGAAGGCAGAATCAACGATGAAAAAGTAACCTGTTCAAATTAAGTTAGTGATGGTAAAAGGTACCACAAAGAAGGAAAAACATGAGGAAATAACCCGAGAAATGGGGCCCCTTTCTTTCGACTTGATCTCGGCATTGATGCGGCTCCAATCGTTGTGCCCTCTTCAATAGAACGCTCTCTCTGCTTTCTAGTCACTCGCTGCGTACAGATGTGCGGCGAGTGAGTAGATCATCAATGGGCGTGGTTCGCCCGATACGCCAGGAGTGAGCCATGCTGGATCGCCGAGGTCAAAGCCTTCGCTACTGATTGCGTGTCCTTCCGCACCCTTAGGAGATCCGTCTGTCTCCTCACTAGGCAATCCTCCCCTTCTTCAACCTTCGTTGTTATCGTGCCTTCAAACCGGCACTATATCGCATCATTTTTTTATTGATGAGACCCATTCTTGATCTGATTTATGCGTTCCAGTGTTGAGGTTCAGAAGTTTTGTACGCCTCGAGCATTGCCTATTCTCAGCTCTCAAATTTGAGTTGGAAACAGCACCCCGACTGGCTTAAATGCATTCGTTGTCAACGAGCCCTTCACATTCCGAACGAGAAGTTCGGAAAGTAGGGAATACGTACTTTACTGCAGGTAGTTTTGCGAGCAAACTTTTTTCAGAAGAAGGATACTCAGAGCAGTACATACACACGGCAAGTTATTCTTTGAAAAATTTAGGAAGATACTGTCCCACTAAAAGCTTCGCGTATTTGAGCATTTTCCACAAATCGCCTCATATAGATGTTTCAAGCTCTACCTAACGATCGAGAAGAAAATATGTGAGAAAGTGATAGGAAAAGTGCTCTCCTAAACAGCATCGCGTAAACCATACTCACCGATTGCTTCGTTAATCTTCGATATTGACACGATATTACTCCAAAAAATCCTCAGAAACAGAAACGACAAACTTTTGGAACTCTTGCCGAATGAAGTGGAAACCCGTTAAATATTAGCCCATAACTTGGAAACTTCCCCCTCTAAGTTCTTCCGAAATGGGTGTTAATTTTATTGAATACAATCAGCTTTTAAGATTACAAATGTTGTGTACACGCCTCCCTTGTTAAGAGCTTCATTCACTTGAATTTCCTTTGATATTCGGCGCTATCACAATATAAGGAGGCACACTGCACATAAAACAGCATAAGGCATTTGTTTGTGTTGAAAGTGGGACCAAGCCTTTGGCGAGCGAGGAAAGACTACATGATGAACAATGTTCATTGTTGTTGACCGCTGGTAGGCTCTGTCCTAGAGGATGCCCCTTATCCTGCAATTAGGCCTGTTTGTCTTCATAAAGAGGTCTAAACAACCTGGAAGATTCAAATTTCTGTTCGAGATTACGGAAACCATAGAAGATCCAAATTTTCAAACAAAAATTGGAACGAAAATTGTCTGTGATTTTTCAGTCCTTCGAGGGAAATTAGGACCTTTTCAGTTGACCAAGATATTCATAGCATGAGTCTTAAGAACAGTGTAATACTTGGAATTCTTTATACTGTTGGTACAATAAACCCAGCAAATAAACAAATACACAAAACAGAGGGGTAGGAAAAAGTCACATATGTCGAAACAAGTAGAGAAGACATTTCGGAACACCACTTTCATCCATTCACGTTGAAATATGATTTTGGGGATTGAAAATGATTCACAAAACTTATCAGAATAG
>KZ350320.1:0-11369 GCA_002352805.1 Teladorsagia circumcincta | reverse complement strand
GTTCAAACCCTCGCCTTTCACTAAACGAGACTGAGTAGTTGACAGTACTCCCTCCCTCCCAGTGAACATCTGTAAGTGAAAGAGATAAAGTCTTGAAAGGGAAAAGCCCGGGTTTACATATTGTATTGAGGTTATCACGATCTCAGAAATTACAGTACCAGTCTCCACCGACCAATCAGTCCGCTCCTCCTGACTACTACGCACAGCAGCAACAACAGCAGCAGTACCAGGTTCGCTTTGTTTAATGTTCACCTTGTTATCAGGGACCATTTGAAAATATCCCGCTACTTAAAGGGATATGTGCACGAAGTAAAACGGGATATTTGCTTTAGTGGAATCTCACATTTCGATGTGCGATGTTGTTTGAATCCCTTCAATCTAGTGCATACGCCGTTAGTGTTAGGAGACTGTTTCTGAAGAATTTGATACATCTTGCCTTAGGGAAATCCATTCACCCCAGCTCTGTAGTTTCTGGTTCTTTACGTGCATCAAGGTGAAGTTCTGTTATATATGCGCCCTGTTCTCAACTCTCGTGAATATCTTCCATTTTAGTGGTGGAGGCTTTTCATATGTCAGTATAGTTTTTTTGCATGTCGGAGTAAAATTTTCTATTTTTTGAAAACCTGCTCCAGAGTGAAGTTATTTTATACGCTTTGTAACAACTCAAAATTTTTGCTGATGGCCGTTTCGTTTTTTAGTTTCACTTGGATGCACCAAACATCAACTGAGAAAATTATCTCCTGCACATTTTTGCCTTTTACTAGGGAACTCATTGAAGATATTTTGTAGAGCTCGTATTTTAGGCTTATCAACCACCAGCGAGCACCGCTCCACAGTATTCCCCAACACCTCCGGTAACCGGGGTCCCGTCATCGGTGCCATACAGTTCGGGATCATATGCGATGCCAGTGACGAGGTTTGTTTAGCACAAAATTCCTCTTTGTTTTATCCTAACAAGTGTAATTCGCTCAATGGCTGTGTGGTTTCACTATAGTATTTCTCCCACAGAGTTTTGTTTTTTAAGGTTTTTTTAAAGTGAGAAGACGTGGCACGATTCATTTTTTTTCCAGCTATGCTACATCCACTTCTACGGCTATGCCCCAACCTCCGCAACCTCTTCCTCCAAGCCTACAGCCGTCATCCACGCAGAATTATTATCCGCCACCACAGCCACCGAATCTCACACGTATGTTACCTTATGATAGTTTTTTTTTGTGACAGGATCTGCCTGTACGTAGAGCTTGAACGAGGTTCCTCAAACGATGTGCACAACCATATTGCTCATGTTTTAGCATCGATTCCATCTGGTATCCCTTCGGTTGTGCCGTCAATGTTCGCAACGGGGGCATCTACAACGACGAGCGGAGCATTCCCTCCACCACCAATCAATTTTCCGATGCCTTCGCTGAGCTCCCTTGGTATCACACAGTTGGCTGCCCCACCTACATCTTCGGCTGACTCCTATCAGCAGAAGTCCAACTACGGTACAATTTCATTTCTTCCGATTCATACCCTTCTCTTCTTTAATGGTTGATACAATAAAAAATTAGTTCCTTAAGTACACTTCCAGTGTTAACTGTTTAGGACAAGTACCCGCTCCGCCGCAGTACTACTCAGTTCCACAACAGTAACGTATATTACGTTATCACCGGCGGATGACCATTTTGCCTCTCGAAAGTGATAGATGTGTTTGTAAATCCGCCTATGATGTGTGCAAATTTTAACTCTGTGATTGTGGTCATACTGTAGGCAAAGAAAAAGACCCCGCAGTTTGTTGTTTGTTTAGAGTATTTGCTGAAGAGGAAATGTTTATATAATGAACGCTCCGTACTTGTTAAGCGCAGTCGGTTATTTATTATTTATTGGATTTTTGAAATTTTGGTGGGTGAATAAAGTTTTCAAGCAATATGTCGAATCCTTTATTTCTTGTGTTCTGTGGCACATATTATTTGTGCAAACTGAGTCGTGGTCGAGAAAATTATGTGCTACCTATTTGCATGTATTTATAGTGTAGTGTATAGCACACTGTCGTCGTTCACCAAACATGACGTCGATTGAGATTGAAGCGGCTGAGTAAGTTTTTTGACCTTATCCGAGAAGGTACCGCTCTATTTCGTCTCATTTGCAACCTTACATAGAAGCTAGTCAAATCACCCGCAAAGCTTGTTGCGCCATAGTATTTGCAGTGTTTTTTTCTTTTTAAAATATTTCTGCTGAAATAATGTCTGATCTGAGATCAGTTCATTCATTTCTATGAGGGATCTTTGAAAACTCTTGCTGCTTTTCGACCTTTTCCTTATAAAGTCGGGTGCTTGTCAAGATTCTCAAAAAAAACCCTCCCGTAGCTTGTTAGATGAAATGAGTAAAGTACGCTTTAAGCATACAAGTCAATTGCACGATTCCAGCTTGCTTTTTAGCTAGGCGGCCATCGAAATTCCTTGTGGCCTGGCCTGTGGAATTGTTTTACCTGTTCCAATTAGAGGAATCATCATGCATCCTTCGGGGTGCATTCTTACCAAATAAACAAAAAATCATCCACGCAAAAAAAAGAATTCCGTGGCACTAATGCTCAAAAAAGCCGCATTGATCGGACATAAATCCAAAAAGCATGGCAGGAGTTGCGCTTCTGGTACCCTCTTCACTCTTTTCGAATAGAGACATGTCACGACGAGTAGCATTTGAAGCCGTTTCTAGATACTTTCGGTGATTGTCTTAGGAATGTTTCCAAACGAGTCAGAATTATTGCAGTGAGGGGGTCTCATCCAGTAAGGGAGCGGGGCAGGTGGTGCGACAGTTCATATCGCATGAAGTAATCCACTTTTCGAGGGGAGGGAAGCTACGGGGTGGGTGTAACAGTTTAAGCGAAATGGTTCTCGCACCCCGGGCATTCCCTCCTCTTGCAAAAATTGCGACTTCTGTAGCCGGCAACTGTCGCACCGCATGCCCCCTCCCCTTACTGGGTGAGACCCCAGTAAGGACATATCTACCATGAAACTGTAACGGATTCGGATCGAGCAGAAGATGTGCTCTGTAACAGGCGAAGCTGAGTTTGCTCCTATTTTGACATTGAACTGCTTGTAGGCCTTATTTGTCACACCTACTTCTTACCCGTTGTTAGAAGCTTACTGGGCGGCTCAACTGAGAAGTTTCTGACCTGGGTGACAAAGTCGAAACTAATCGCTGATGACACAGAGTAGCCGCTGAACAGCCCTATTTCAGCGTTGTTCGTCTCATCGAGCAGTATTTGAAAGAAAACAATCTGATGCGTACACTCGCTGTGTTGCAGGTAGTAAGTTCCATCCTCTGAAGTTTTTGGTGAATTGGGATTCGTTTAGTACTTCTCTGGCATTTTCATATTATATCATTTTCTTATCATTACTTCAAAAGGTTTACGAATTACTTACAGGAGGAGACAAACATCACATTGAACACGGTGGATAGCATAGATTCATTTTCACATGAAATAACTAATGGACATTGGGACACTGTTTTGAAAATCATTCAACCTTTGAAGCTTCCGGCGAAAAAGCTGATCGACCTATATGAGTTGGTAAGGATTATTGTCAAAGTTAAATGTTTTTCATTGCTTTTCAAGTTTGCACTCGCTTGAGTGTCCGATATGTCTTCTTTGTGCAGCTTCAGCCTGATACTTAGAGAGGCACTGCGGCTTCGACTTACAAGGCCTCGTTAGTAGTGAGGATTATAGAGTGCAGAAGCATGCAGGAGGAGGAATAGGGAGGTAGTGCGAAAAATGTTCGATTTTCCTTCATCGTGAACTCAGGCTATTCTAGTTTCCAACCCAATCCAATAGCACTCCCCGAATTATCACTTATTTTTACTATAGCCAGCAAGTGATCACATCAGAGGCCAGTCCTTCGAATAAGTTACAGAGTTACGGTAGGTCTCTATGAGCTCGTAAACGGTAAGGAAAGAGCTCCTCTTTGAGACAGCGAGGAGGGGGAAGCGATTACTTTTCCTCTTCAGGCGATACCTCAGATTTTCGTCTACCATATCTTTCTGTGAACGTGAACATGGCAATGTTTGCCATATGCTAGGTGACTTTTGGCACACCCCTTTGATATGTGTGTAGCAGTGTTTTTGTCCTTGTTGTCTCGAAAAAATGATACCCATCGTAAAGTGAAATGTGTGCTAAAATATCGTTTTAGCACACATTTCACTTTCCAGCAATTAATCTCGAAATTCACTTCTTTATTTGCTGGTTTCTCTAATTTAAGTGTGTGTTCCAGATGGTCATTGAGCTGGTTGAGCTTCGAGAGTTGGCGACTGCTCGTCTCATTGCTCGTCAAACAGATCCAATGCATTTGCTGAAGCAGATGGATCCTGAAAGGTACCCTTCAAACATCTTATTTATTTCAACAGTACATTAGCTTTATAACCTTTTTCAGGTATGCGAGATTGGACAATCTGATTAACCGCCCATATTTTGATTCGGGCGAAGTCTTCGGTGATATCAGTAAAGAAAAACGGCGTCAGGCTATCGCTAATGTAAGCAAATTTTCTTGTGTTTGTTTTTTCTCAACATTTATCAGAGCCAGGGTCAACAGTCTGGTTCGCACTTTTTCAAAAAATTTGAAACCTTTTTCTCTCAAAGTGATCTCGATGCTCCCCGCTCTCCACCACCACCATCAGTTTTAGAGGGCTCCCCTAATGCAATCCTCATTTCCCCTTCTCTGACCTCCACCCTCACCCTCGCTGTTTCTAAGTGTTTGATTCTGAGACCAGTCAACACGACCCCACTTTTTCCTCCGAAACGGCCGCCGATTGGAGGAGGGTAGAGGGGGGGGGTCAAGTTGGTCTCATGAAGCGGCAATCCATCAATTTTGCATCATCCTCTCTACATTCCTAAAACTTTCACCAAATTCTCAACCGTTCCAAACGCAATACCTTTGACGACTTCCATTAAGCTCCGTTTCCACTATGATAACATTGCTCAACCCTCAAAATGCGGCACCCCACGTTCCCAAGACCACAGATGATACCCTCGTTCGAATAGTGCGAACGGATGGTCGACCCTGGTCACTGCTACATTTCGCAATAGGGTCATGTATAGTTCTGATCAATTCTCAGTATGGGTCTGAGAAACAGAGAGATTTGTCGACTTTCTCCATCTACCGATCAACTTCTCAGTGAAAAGTGGATTTTCAAGCGTCATTATTGAGAAGGTCATGTGTTGTTTCGATGCCAAAGCAGAGTGAAATTGAACGGGCGGAGTTGCATTTTTCGCAGATTTCGCTTCACTGTGCTGACAACTTGACCAAGCTTGACGATCTCAACGAACGACCTCATATATATTCGCGGTTTAAGCCCATGAGCAAATAAGATGAGCGTAACCATGAGGCGATATTATTTTCTAATGACCACGTTTACGCGCCATAAATCATAAAATCTTCGCGAGCTTCTAGTAAAATGGAGAACTCTTTGGGTATCATAAACATGGAGAACATGTTGTCAGAGAAGCGTTCATTTCAGTCTTTAGCCAGTGAAGTAAATGTGGTGCCTCCATCTCGTCTACTTGCTTTACTACAGCAGTCTCTGAAGTGGCAACTTCATCAAGGTCTTTTGCCTCCAGGTAAGTATTTCATTATGTTCTCATTTCGTTCTTTTTATATGTGAAGTATCAGGAGGTCATTTCAGGTACTCAGATTGATTTATTCCGTGGCAAAGCTGCAATGAGGGAACAGGAAGATGAACGGTATCCTACCCAATTAGCCAGGCATATCAAATTTGGAGCAAGTGAGTCTCGACCTACATCCTCTTTTGCATTTGAACTGATCTGCATGATTTTTTTTCGAAAGTTGCTTTCTTTAGCAAGCTACCCATTATCAACAGTGTTTTCGCCTGACGGACAATTTCTGGTTTCTGGTTCTAAGGATGGTTTTATTGAAGTGTGGAACTTCATGAATGGAAAACTGCGTAAAGATCTGAAGTATCAGGTATATTCACCCGTCATACATGGTTCATTATCAGTTCTAAGGCGGACTCCTTTAGGCCCAAGATAATCTCATGATGATGGATGACGGCGTCACTGCACTTTCATTTTCCCGCGATTCGGAAATGATCGTGTCTGGTAGTATGGATGGAAAAATTAAGGTGACTCTAAAGAACTTTCATATATTTCTATTTCTAATTTGATCTGTATTTACTCTACCACCTCTCGAATCAATATAGTGTCCCCATTCTTTCAGGTGTGGCGAATACAAACCGGAGACTGCCTTCGACGCTTCGAAAAGGCTCATTCAGCAGCGATCAATGCTGTTAGATTCAGTAAGGATAATTCGCACGTGCTTTCATGCAGCAATGACCACATGATAAAGTAAGTTATCAATGTGACGATGTTTTTCGTATTATTTTCATTGCAAAGTCTGGCTACCAATGGGTATTGATAGGGTATAAAGTGCTTGGCTATGTGAAAAAGAAACGTGTAGTTTTAGAGTCCATGGATTGAAGAGTGGAAAATGTCTGAAGGAACTACGAGGGCACACGTCTTTTGTTACGGATGTGCGGTATCTTGAAGAGACAAATCAAGCGGTATGTCTGTGAATGTTAGGTGACAGTTTTGTTTTCTAGGTGACATGCTCCACTTTTTTTCTAAGTACAAAGGTGCAATTCTTTATATAAGGTTCGCATTTTCTGCTTAAAGTGGTTGTTTCTACCATTACGACCCTGTGTGTTGACGAAATGTTTCCGAAGTCTTCACTTTTTCTTAACTCGTGATTGCAGTGCTTTTCTCTGACATCAAGCTTTCTAAACTCAAAGTTAAAGCTCCTTTCTGAACTCAAAGTTAAAGCTCATTTACTTCAGGTTTCATGTTCTGCTGATGGTACGCTTCGAATATGGAACCTCAAAACGGCAGAATGTGCTACCACTTTCCGTATAGCTGGTGATATCGCTGTAAACTCTGTCACTCCAATACCAAAAACGGATCAAATCATAGTGTGCAATCGCTCCAACACTTTGTACATTGTGAATCCGCAGGGACAGGTATGAAATAGTCTGTTGGCAGTGTGTCCCTATGATTGACCAGCTGCTTGCAGGTTGTTAGATCGATGACGTCCGGAAAACGTGGAGCGGAGGGTGAATTTATAGCATGCATTGTGTCTCCACGTGGCGAGTGGACGTATGCCGTAGCAGAAGACGGTGTTTTATATTGCTTCCCACTGCTTACAGGTGTCTTAGAAAACACCCTTCCGGTGAGCATGAAATCCGTTCTTTTCAATAGCATTCGCTTTGAGTTGGATATTTGGCATGAATCTTGCCTGGTGTATGATTTGACACATTCTTCAGGTTAGTGAGAAGCAAGTCCTAGGCCTTGCACATCACCCGAATCAAAAT
Organism: Teladorsagia circumcincta; assembly: GCA_002352805.1. Classification (NCBI taxonomy): domain Eukaryota; kingdom Metazoa; phylum Nematoda; class Chromadorea; order Rhabditida; family Trichostrongylidae; genus Teladorsagia; species Teladorsagia circumcincta. The sequence goes on along the minus strand of KZ350320.1, from coordinate 4,016 downwards.
TTGATAGCAACCATCGCAGAAGATGCGTTGCTGAAGCTCTGGAAAGACTGATCTCCTGCTTCCCTCTATCCTTCCAGCATGTTGGATCGAGTTTTTGTTAATACTTTGTTGTAACGTATAACGTGCACACTATTTATGTATTTTGATTGATTTTCGCAGTTGTCTGTTGTGTCCATAAATATGTTCTGCTATTCGAGTCGTGATTATTTTGTAAGAGTTCCGCTCCTCTCAATGTCATTCCTGATTTGCATTTGCTTTGCGAACCTTTGTTTGTTTGTGACTGTCATAGTTGTAGGTGTTGCTGAGCGTAGGTTGTGACTGTAGGTCTACAACTACTCGTCTTCTGCAGATACGAAGTATAGTTCGACAAGGTTTGACGTGGAGATATTTCAAAGGTCAGTGGATAACGTTTTGCTTCTATAAGCGCTTTTGGCTAAGTTGATTTTGATGTGCCGTTCGGGTCTGAGCTGTGCTCGCTTGAGCTTTACCAAGTGTTGAGTAAAACTAATTATGTAGTATATCAGCCTGCTCAATTAACCTTGACGTCTCTTATTGCATTAATGACTCTTTGGCTTTGTGCTTCACAATTTTTTTCTTTTGAAAAATCACCACCCAATTTGGCTTTTTCCATGCTTTTTTTCTTTTTTTTCGTTTCATTTTTTCTTACTTCTTTCTAACATTTTGGAACGCTCATTGCCGAATTATGTTTTTTTTTCATGTTTTCTTGTAAGCTCTTCAATGCCCTCTCTTTTGCCGTTATGCTTTTCTTTGCACCTTTGCTACAGTTGATGGGGCCGCTTTGAACAGCCATCGATCGATGGACGATCCATGTTGCTTCCATTGAACGAAGTAAATTTATTTACTCCGAAATTACCCTTCCCCATTCTTTCGTATCGCGGTCACTGTTTTCACATTATTACTGACTGATGAATTCTGCAGAAACTATTCGAATTTGGTTGGTAACTTGCGTCTGTTCCATTATAGTAAAAAAGAACACCTTCGATGTGTATAACATTGATACAAGCTGCTCAATGTCGAATGTAAGCCACGCTCATTTAGTTCGATTTTTCTCGGACACCTCACACTAAGCACTTCTCCGCAAGCATGGACGTTGTCCGAAAACATGGGCGTCATTGCTGCGAAAGTGGGACAGGTCGCGCTTCTGTCGCACAGTTGGCCTCGCTTTCAGCATCTTACACTCTCATAGCAGTGGTTCTGTATTGCACAGCTTTCGTCATGTATTTCTTGGTCACAATTGTTTGTGATGAATTTAGCAACCATCTAATGCGAAATGGATCTGCATAATGGTTGATATTAAGTAAAGTGTGTAGTAAGAGGCTCAAGTGCCCCTTATCCGCAATCCATGTTATTGTTTGAACTAAATTTCATAGCAGTCTCGAGGTTATTTCTATAACAAGCTTGTTCGCAAAAAAGCACCAGGATAGATCTTCTTTCAATAGGTAGCACTCCCTCTAACATGATATGATTTTTTCCAATTTTTATTGTTTTTCTTGATTTTTTTGCAGTGTTGCCATGGTGACCACATGAAAAAACTTTGCAGAATTAAGATAGCGAGCCCAGTTGCTATATTACTTTTTCCTAGAAGTTTTCGTTTTCTTAGTTTTTTCTTGCTGCTGATTAAGTTTCTGCGTCGCCTAACAGCTGTTTTCCTATATGGCGTGCGAGCATTGTTTGACATTGCGGCGCAACTTGCGGGTGGCGTGTTCTACTGATGCATGATGATGATGGGAGTGGGATCTCTCCACCTGGTGTAGACCGAACCCTTGATCAAGTTAAGAGTTGACGTTGAACGTTGTATTGAAGAAATGTGCTAGTCATCAATTGAACGGATCTTCCAAGGAATCTAAATTGCTATTCCATAACGTTCTATTCGCCGAAACCGGTTTCTGTATAAGAATTTGGAACGAAGCAAGTTGCTGTCCTCCAATTTCGTGGCTCTGTAACTCATTTTCTTTGCAAAATATTGATTTGTCGAGATCGTAGAAAAATGGACTGAAATGCTTTTTAGACGGAAGGTGTGGTCAATATTGGACACAATTAAAATGTACGCCTTTATTTTTAGCTTTGAAATATACCTTGAAACCAGAGATGTAGGAATTGATGATGCGACGCAGGTAGTATACCTCTAAATTGCCCAAGTACTGATGATCTAATTTTGAATAGTGTCTTTTGTAGGGGTTTTTCAGCTAAGAAATGGAAAGGAGTGAAATTTAGGCTGTTCAGTGGTCATTCTCAGGAAAAATAGGAATACTTGCGCTCAACGTACATCTCTGGCGAACCTTGTGCCAGATGCATTCTTCTTGGGAGATCATCGGGTAGTTTATCTGCTTTTGGATGCCCACAGTTTTGTGGTAGGGTAGGACACATGTGCCATGTTTTCATTTTAAAAATGATTCTGAAAACAGGTGTGTAGCGAAATATAACATCGACCTGTGAGCATTTGAAAAAAGCCCCTTTGTGATGGCTCTTGTTTGGACTTGTCGGCTATCGGCCGTTGTCTGTTGCGCACACCGTCAGTCATTAAATTCTCTCATTTCAGTGCAATCATGAGAATCTGTCGGCGGAACACTCATGCTTCTTCAAAATCTCCAATATTTCTTTGCATTTTTTTCACTCTTTCTCCATGACATATTTATTCGAGCTCTGAATTTTGCGTGGACAATAACTATAAAGGCCCTTGGAGCCTCCTATGACCATGTGGGCTGTTTCGCGAGCTATATCCAAATTTGTAGCGATCGAAATTGAGGAGACGTTACCATTGCTGGCAACACTTTTTACTAATGGAACAAGTCTTTCTGGTGATGGGCGATCGTGACCGCCAGATTTCTTTCTACGCTTGAATCGTGCTTCGTTTTTCCAGTAATAGCCCATCCTCTGGACAGGTTGAAGCGGTACTTTAACAAAGAAGCAATGGGAATCTCTTCACATTTGCAATCTCAGGGAAGGGATCCATTAACTATGGATGTATTGCCGTGCTCAAAGCAACAGTCCCGGCAGGTCGAGGTGGGCGTGGCGGACAAAATTGCAGCTCTTCTCGCCACCCGTGTAGATTCGTTCACGACCACGATTTGCATCGTGAATCGACTTCAGATAGTCCCTGTAGTCCCAAAACGATCACAAATGCCTCCGCAGCGTGGAGATCTCGATCACGCCATCTCCACGGCTGGCCAAAGGTGATGCGACCTTTGTCCGCCACGCCCACTGCGATCCTGCTGGGACTGTTGCTTTACTCAGAAAAAGCAGTTCGTCAGTATAGAGTGAAGGGTAATGGGTAAAGCATTCGTCGCTATTTAGTTCCTTTTTGAAATAAGCCATGCACTCTAACTACATTCACAACCGTGGTGACATACATTGTATGGGGCGAACGATTTTGAGTGCGCTCGGCCCATACAATGACTTACAGAGACCAGCCGATGAACATACAAATCGCTGTTTTTACTTTCCCATACAAGTTTGGTAGGAATTCACTGACTTCAGGAGGATGGAAAGCTTGGTTGACCTGGACGGTGTACGATCCATGATTTGATCTGTGGACCATGTGCGTCGTGGTAGCGCCACTGACTGCTACACCGCTTCCACTTGTCATCCTCAAGTACATATAAAAATGCTATGGCCACGTTCGTAAATCATGAAGTTGCTTGTCCGGCTTAATGCAAGAAAAGTGGCGCGGAAATCCGCGTGCAATCTTTTCGGCGATTGCAGAGAACGGGGGTCTCTGAGCGCGTCTGAAAAGAAATTTAACATCACCCATTATTTTGATGTCTGGTCTTAAATGACCTTGCCATGAATGACACCAATGCGGACCGCGTGGTTCACATGGTGCACCACCCCACCGCACAGACGAGGATCGTTTTGGTTGATTCATTCACCCGCTTGATCCAAAGTTGTTTTCATAGATCTCGAATTTGACGCGCCATGTTTACTAATATTCATTGCCTCCTGGAGCGAAAGTTTGTTTGAACCCCGTACTCTCGTTAAATCTCGCTACGCGAACT
>KZ350301.1:0-15177 GCA_002352805.1 Teladorsagia circumcincta | reverse complement strand
TTTAGCGTCTTTTGCAATAAACATTTGGAGTCTCACATTGCATATTACACATTCGTAATCTCTCGCTTTAAGGTAAAAAATCATGTGGAATAGCCGTGCGGCCAATTGACCTTTGATTATCAGAGGCCAAACCGACTAATCATTAGACCCAATTTCGACATTCGCCACTGATTCCTATACACGTTTATCAGTTGATCTCTACAACATCGGACCATAGTGGGGTAGTTCTTATTATTCCCTCGACCACATAACGTAATAGTTGGAGCAGTTATTTCAAAGTGTTGAAGTAGTCAAAATCGCTTCGAGTTCGTTATTCCAGAAAACTTTCACCGAACGAAGTTATTTGGGAGAAAGGAAATACTTGCGAATGCAACTCTTATCCGGATTCGTTTTGCTGTGACAGCCTGTGTGACACACGTGGTGCGTCGAGCCTTCGCCACCAGTGCTGCTGATCGACCTGAGGCGAAAACAGATCTGTTAACACCTTGAACAAAATATTGATGTCATCCTCTCATCATATTGTTCACTGTATTCCATACTACTGCATACTCTAGAAATTTTTTCACACCCGCTTTTGCGATTTCCTTGCATGGTTTTTTGAAGATATAAAAACTATGAGTCACTGAGGTGTTGTCCAGATTACACCGATAATGAGTACAGTTTTGTTCTCAAACGAGTAGATTGCACTAATGACCCTTTCTAAAGAGGAGTCGTGTATTAAGAAGTGATGGAAAAAAATCATGCCGAAAGATCATATTGTAATTTCAATCATTTCCTAAATAAGTTAACCCAGTGATCTGTCATAAGGGAACACGACAACTTCAAAAGAGAAGAATGATGAGCTGAAATACGAGAGCAACATAAATTCATTACACAATTTATTTATTTATTTATTTATTCATAGACGCAGAAGAGTATCAGAATATCTGCGTGGGTAGCAAAAATAAATCATAATAGAAAAACAAGCTGAGAGATGCAGTTTTGAGCAGGGTACAGCATTACGAATACGAACATACATTACAATACATACATTATAATGGACAAGACACAAAGCAAAGCCAGTAAGAAACAGGTGCAAATTAGTCCATCAGTCATGGTTTATAGTTTTCGAAAAACTTCCGCATCGATTAACTTAATGGCTCTTTTACGAAACGAACCAAGGGATAAGTGTAATATATTCTGGTTGAATATTTTATTCAGGAAAGGTAGTACCCTAATAGTGAAGAATTTCGCTCTGACCTGAGATCTCACTACAGGGCCTAGGTGCGTACAATGTAATAATGTGCACAAGAAAAGTCTAAGAACTAAGATACTCTCCCTAGACCGGATACTCCATAGCTTCTGAAGGAGCTTAAGTTGTGAGAGAAACTCCTGATTTGACCAGTCTATCAAGCTCCGAACAAGCCCTGTTCACAAAGTAATGGCGCCTTACCATCCGCTTTGCTTTATGTACCAGTATTCACAGAGCCTCCCCTTTCTCCCTCATCTAAAGCCACCATTGTTGACTAATTTAGAGGTGGTCCAAGCGAAGAGTGGTGGTGCTATGTTTGTGGTTTCTGACGAATTTTGGATACATCCAATACATAGGGAGTGGATTTGAGGTAGGAATGTAGTGCTAATCGCAATTTCCTTTGACTTTCCAGGCTCTATTGAACGCAGCAATGCCGAAACGTTGGCCTAATTAATTGCCATTACGGCCATAACTCAGCCGAAAAATGAAACGACCTGTAAAATTATAGAAACACAGTCACAGTGTACTATGAAATATATGTGTAACAGATCACAGTTTGATATCCTTCGCAAAAGAAGTGCTTTGAAAATAAAAAATATTTCAAGAATGAAAAATTTTGAATCTTGTTACTGCAGGTACAGCAGAGGAAGAACATCGTTATGGACCCATTACCTGTGAGGTTGAGGCGAAACGGTTACTAACATTTCGACACCAGAACGCCGCATGGCGGGCTACGGCATCACCAGGTGCATGTACAGGGTGAAAATAATGTTCGGTATGGTAGGGGGAGGGTGCACTGCATTGTACGCACTAACGATGAGAGCAGTGCGCGCATGGCACTTGACTGCAAAGGTTGCTATTTTCACTTCGCTTTCCTTTTTTCTTTTTTTTTTTCGCTTTTAGCTATGTCGCCCATGCTGACCTTACAGCGCCCATACTTGCACTACTTGGACATATTATGTGGGGTGGGACGGGAATATTGTTGGTGAGTGAAAGAAGGTTAACAATTAAGCGCGCTAGAACGCAAGTGCAGCCGGTTCCATTACACCAGTGACATTTCTTTTTTCTAAATTACAAGGTGTAAGTTGTGTCGGACGATGACACTGCTGGTGGACAACAGTAAGGAGGACATGTGATAAAGGGTAACAAGAAGTTAGGGACATTGACCTGAAAACTCACTTAACTGCCAATCTAACTTTCCAAAAAAGCTGCTAATGTAACTTTGTAAAAATGGCAAACTTGGCAGAAGAATTAATTCATGGTGTTTCTCACCTAACTAGCACCCACTAAATAAACAAATCTGAATGCATCGCGTTATCACACCATTGGGATGGGTGAAAATTGTATCGAGGAACTGGTCACGTCTTTACGAATTTCCGTCGACGGAGGTTCCGGCTGGACCACTTCTCATCCTCCGCATATCCCCTTCTATAGCAGAAAATGATAGCTTCAGATGCCGAGACGCTGACACGCACATGCTCCGCAGCCAAAATCCAACACCACATTCTGCAAAGACTGGCTCCTCCTTCCATCCTTTCAGGACCTATTAGTCTATGTCACAATGGCCAGTGAGTAAGAATAGGAAGGAGGTAGTGAACGCAGGCACTCGCGCTTCGTTGTAGCGGCGATACAAGTTTTTTCTCTGACGTCTCTTGTTGCATGACGCGGAGAAAGAGGCCAACTGTTCCATGAATAAATTCACATGAACCTGCGAAATCTACTTCTTCTCGCATTACTCCTACAAAGCACTTTGGACTCTCTACTAGCCCTCCACGGCACCATTTAAGCGGAGAATACGAAAAGTGCTTCCACCACACACCAGAGTCTCCTCCATCAAAGCTTAGTCCTGAAATTGAGCGTTTCCATGATGTTGACACTAACTACGTGATGACCCCCTCCAACCACATGCACCTACTTAAGTGCACGAAAGAAAGACTGTAGCGGTAGAACCATTTGCCAGAAGTTCTTCACATTCATATCGTTTCACCTGAAAAGTCATTGTGAACACCATATCACTTTGAAATTACAATTGCTACATGAATCTCAAGGTAAACGATGCTTACCCGGATTAGACCGATCGACACCGTGCGCATATTACTTCATGCTTCATGCCTTTTGATTGAATAAAAACTATTGTTCGTTAGGTATAGCTGATGTATTGTCACTTTTGATTCGGCTATTTCAGGCCCGAACAGTAAAACTGAACAATGAGCATGAAATGAAGGGATGTTATCAGGATGTGCCTAAGAAAGGTGATCCTCCAGGACATGTCGCGCTTTTTCAAAAAGTTCTTTCTGCATGTTGTCAGGAGCTCATGGGAGGAGCGACCGAGAACCATTTCCGTTTTCTCCTGGTCGCCTCCAGCAATGTGAAACACTGGTGAAGAAATAATACAGAGTTCGCGACCCCGGCGACGGCTAATTTTGCAATCGCGTTTGCCCCCCCCTCCACCGATTGCCGACAGTTGGCACCATCGTCGAGAACAGATGACATTGACGTGTTTTAGGGCAGGAAGGCGCCAGCACTGTTTGCAAAAATTTGTTATCTTGGAGCTGCTGAACTTTAAACCATTTCTGCCCTGCTTCTGCGGCCTCAGGGGAATTAGACCATTATTCCGCGTTCCTGACATGGGCCTTTTTCACATATTCTGATCGCTCATCACACATCTGGTAGCCTCTTAGATCAGCTCTCCTCAGAAAAACAAGCAAATAGCTGGGGAAATTTGATCGCACTCTACCCTCCCCCAACCCTCTGCTCCCTTGAAGAACGTCAACAGATTCATTCGTCACATGTGTGACATAACCCAGAAATTGGATGGTTCAATATTGTAACTTCGTCCTGTGCTGTTACTACAATTCGTTAATGTGTTTATTACAGTATTGTACACAAATACAGTATGGTTATTACTAGATATACAATTCATATAAAACAACAATAAAGAAAATTCAAGGTTACACTAAAAAATCAAAGGGAAATTTATTCCTTCGGTGCTAAGTGGGTTGGGGAGGGGAGGCCCCTGCTAGCCTGGCGCTCTCTCGAGCGAGATAGACAGTGTAACCTCGAACTTCCGGCTTTTCACGCATATCATTTTATTGCACTTACCCCCATCCACCTGACTACACTCTACACTCCTATGGCTCACGAACTTCCGAAACAACACGCGCCGAGCCGCCGCGTGATCCTCCCCCCCCCTTCCGGCTCACTTAACACTACTTCTCCTGCAACATCATCAGTGCAAATAATTTGCCAAGGTCAACTACAGTATAACCATTTTTTCGAGGAAGTTAAGGACTAGATCTGAAATGTTGCAGTAAAGATGTATGAGCTCTCTAAAGTACGGCGTAGCTTAAGGAAACTCTGAAAATATTTTCTTTCACCGAAGAAGACGTCGAATTTGGAGACCATGAGGTGCTATTATCAAAACAAGTGGTAACAACTCTGGTCATGAGTTACGCTTGTCTCTGTGGTGCAGTTGTCTGAATTCTCCTTCCACATTTAGTGACTGCCAAAAAAAACATTTGCTGCTCACGCTAATCAATATTGAAAGATTCCCTATATCACAAGTGTTCAAAAATCCTTTGATTTGAGAATTTAATCACTTTATATTCACGGCAATCTCAAACAGAAAAATGAAATACTCGAATGTTTGGATACATTCTGGGCTAACTCGCGCGAGTCGGGATCGGGTGAGATCTGGAAGAATTTAGAGGGTGCCTGTACAAACACTGCTGCTAGACAGCCAGCGCTCAGGACTGTCACTCTTGAACAAATCACAACTATTCGGGAACAAGGTTTTTTCTATTAAAAACGTCTCTTGTCGCATGACGCGGAGAAAAAAACCCACTGACTCTATGAATAAATTCACATAAACTTGCGGAACGTACCTCTTTTCTCATCACTAGTACAAAGCACTTTAGGCACACTAGCCCTCCAAGGCACATTTTAAGCGAATGCACCGTTGTGCGGAACCGACACACAGGATCATCACACTTTTTAAAACAAACATGATAAACAATTGCAATTTTACACTTGAGGGCGCAATAAGACTCGGAGTCAACCCTATGCAAAAAAAAGCCTTCTAAACTAAGCCTAGGCAGCAGATTTGAACTCCGGAGAATACAAAAAGTGCTTCCACCTCACAACAGATTCCCTTCTTCGAAGGCTTAGTCTTGAAATTGAGCGTTTCCGTGGTGTTGACGCGATGTGGTGGCGTGGTGACCCCCTCAAGACCACACTGCTCCTATTAGAATACACAAAAGAAAGACTGTAGCGGTTGAACGATTTGCCAAAAGATTTTCATATGCATTACTCAAACATGTTTGAGGTAGAAGACTGAAGGAGAACATAACATTACACAAATATTTGAAGCAAGTTTGTTGATTGAAAAAATGATGCACCAAAGCTGTTTCGTCAACCAAAGTACCAAAGCCGCGAAAGTATACGATACGACGTATTGAAACCTCACCGGAAAGGAGCCATGAGATGTTCCGCAACCAAACGTCTTAATGTCATTGCGACTTGGTTGTATTTATCCTACTATACATAAGGAGCTAAGTATGTCTGTGTGTCCAAAAATACAAGGGAGTAGTGCAGTGCGAGAGAGCAAGCGCCAGACAGTGGGAGAGAGCATGCGATGGGAGAGAGTCGGGGTTGGTGTGCTATGGCGTGGGAGTGTTGCGCTGTGGGAGAAACGCGTTTTCTAGCGTTAGGCCTATGTGATGGGGGTGACACACTCTGGAGAGTAAGGACGTACGGTCGTGGTTGGCGCCGATTTGAAAAACGACAAAGCAAAATGGAGCGCGCGTTAGCGTGCATTGCCGTCTGGTTATTGGAATACTTCACCAACTCAAGGTTGCACTTCGTGCATACCGATAGCGACAGACGTAACGGTTGGAGGGATAGGTTTTCTCAAGTCTACTAAAAGCGAAAAAAACCTGGATTGTCTAGAACACGCAGTTCTCTGCAAATGCCGACAAACTGTCAAAACTCACTCACATCAGTCTCTGCGCCTTCTTGATTCTAATGACTTCTCCACAACTCTTTCTTGGGCACAAAACGGTCTACAGTGTTCATGTGTGACTGGATCACTCCATGCTAACACGTCTTCAGCAACAGCACTCGAACGACGATGTGGCGACGCATCAAGCTCTGGAAAATATTCACATCACGAGAACAATTCGAACCCGACACTACAGTAACGTTTATTGATGGTGGCCCAGACATCTCAGGTAGTTTGAACTTACCTTAACTAACTTATCTCAACTTGAGTTAGTTATTAGTTAGTTAGTTAGTTAGTTAGTTAGTTTAGTTAGTTAGTTAGTTAGTTACCTAAGGCCTCCGTAATCCATACATCATCTATTTCTTCTATAGGAGCACACAATCATGACACAACTGCATGCACCTGCTGCACAAGGTAATAATGCAAATCTGCAATAATCACGACTCCCTCACACGTTCCAAACGCATATCTCATGCCTGCGAGTCAACCTCATATTGCTGGTATCGAATACTGATTTCCCTACGAAAGCTTACCAATTTTCAGCCTTGGATTTGACCCAATTACGTTATTTGATATGCCCTGTTCGTGACCGAATTGCCCGTGTCATTCTTGAGATTATTATTGAAAAAAATACACGAAAAAGTTACATATCAAATGTCAGAACTTGTGTTATGAATGCGCTAAATAAGTAGAAGAAAGAAAAACGTGTCCATTCCAGTTAGGGGGGAGCACTGCGATTTAGAACGCCCAGCACAGGGGGGAGCATTTTTTCGCATTGTTAAGGACTAAGCTTTAAAAAAAAAGGAGACCCCAGGTGGGTGAGTGGGGAATCTAGTTTTCCCCGGGGGACTTCCTCCCACTCCCCAGGGTTAGTCCCATCTTTTGCTACTTTCAATAGACCTTTATCATCATTCAGCGCGTGAACACATACATAATAATACAAAAAAACTAAAGCAGCAATGTAAGGAGAAAGCTGAAGGTCGAAGGACTCCTAGAGCTACATTGACATTAGAGCGGCTCTGTGCACCACAATACCCCCTTCTCCAGCAGCATTAGACCCAGAAGATCTAATTTTCATAGTAATCCAACTCCATGACCACGATCTCTATAAGAACATCTGGCTGCCTTGCCCGTTTATGTGCCCATTCCACTTCAATCCACCCCCCCCCACCCCTTGATTTGTTTGAAAAACAGATACTTAATTTTTGGTGATTTTCCTTACTGTTCTCTGAAAACGTTTCTATAGTTCGCGGTAGAACAAATGCACGTTGTGCAATTCCATTGCACTAATATGTATGTGTAACAGATGCGTATCAATGCGTCTCCCACAGCCTGAAATACTCCTCAAAAACTCACTCATCTTAACATACGGGACAATAGTAAAGCAAATACTATACTCCCGTATGATACTTGGACATAAAGACTTAGAATCAAGCAAAAGTACAACTGTATCGTAGAGCTAAAACAAAGAACATACATACTTGATGTATACACACAGAAAAAAAAAACGCGACTAGACTCACCTTTCTTCGGTTCCAGTACCAAGCTACCAGAATACTGTGCCTTATTCTTCGGTTTTCCTTCCTTATCATCTTTGTCGGGCTCTTCATTGATAGGCTCGTCTTCAACGACCGGCTCTTTTGCCTCCTTGAACAAGATAGATACTTTCTAAAAGGAATGACCCAGTGAATCTAAAACGTGATTCAATCATCAGAATGATCTCTTTAAAACTTTGAGTATACTTATCCAGTGGCATGCAATTAACATCGTGGAACGTGTGCAATAACAGAAATCCATTCCGCTCTGCTTGACCTCCCATCAACGTACGCGCTGAAAGTAAATAAGTACTACAAAAACTTACAGATGGAAGAGCAACCCTTTGAACTGAAATTTGAAAAGTGATTGATTAACAAAAAGTTAATTACAAAAATGAAACGTAATGGATACAGCTGCGTGTTTTGACAAATTAGTTGCAAAAGTGAAGGTGACCAAGTGACCAGGTAACTGCAACTCGCCACAATGCCGCGACTATATTCGTAATCTGAACGGCTAGTGTAAGAGCATCAAACGATGCAGTAATTCGTAATGAAAACCAAGTGTCCATCCATATAGAGTGTACGAGAAGTAATTCTTGCGAAGGTCTGAATGAGTATGAAACTAAAAGTCCGAATACCACGAACTTATGTGGATACAATCTATCTATCTATGGAACTAGCGTAGCGTTGGTGCTCACTTCGTTTGCATAGATCTCATCTCATCGTGCTCCCAGTAACTGCAAGGCTAGCTCAAACAGGTCGTAGCCGCGGGATCACGGCCAAACCTCCATTGCCGACAGCCTGAAGAAAATGTGCAGATGTTGTCAGACAGTGAAAACACGATGGAAATAATTCACGCACGAAGACGGCACTCGACACTCACTCACCTAGAACCACCACGATCCTACCAGCAGTCAACTCCCATTGGCCTGCCCCAGTTACTGTTTTATGAACCTTTCCGAAATCCACATCCCCTGCCTTCAAACGGCTTAGTCTCGAACATTTCACAACGTTGAACTTATCCATGCGGAACACCAATAAATTCATTGACACCGACATATATATATCCCTTATCCATGCGCAAGTGGTTGTCATTCAACAGCTTAGCAAAATCTGAAGCAACTCACTAATTCCAATTAATTTTTACAGGAGTTAGCTTATGCTTACACAATCGAAAGCTGGCTTGTTACATTAAAGAATGTAATAAAGCAACATCTCACCACGATCCCATCCGGCTCATATTTTGTATTTTGGACACGAACAGCAAAGCTTTTTCGTTGCCAGCACTGTGCACAAAATCGGACCAACCTCGCGTATTCAACTGGCATTTGAAATCGAATGACAGCATGGAGCCACCTGGTCTTGTGAACACTGAAAATAAGTAGATACCTCGAGACAATCAATGCACGACAATTTGTATCGGCAGCAAGACTTTCACGAAAAATCTCTACATAAACGCTGTAAATCCTTCTGGTCGTGCTTGGACCGGTCAAGCTGCATGAGGGATTGCATAACGTAGAAATCATACACACCTAGATGTATTAGGTGCAGTGCTTCGAAAATAAATATTATTAATTATGTTATACACAGTCTAGCAGGGTAGCTGTAAGCGCTCATCTCCTCGGAGGAGGAGGGGGGACACAAAAAATCGAATAAAAATTAGTGAGCCAATTATTTAGTTACAGTGCTCGGGGGACTATGCCTTGGACAATGACAGGGATGTTGCATGGACGATCTGGCAATACACTGCGACGCATAATCTTAGTTCCACCCACAAATTTCCCAGAAACATGAATCTGAGAACGTTTTCGAAAAAGGCGCTAGGGGGGAATTGTGACACATATAAACACAGTTCTGAATATCAATATAGTTACGATCTGAAAAAAGCAAAAAAAAATTATTTTCATTTTTTTGAAAGTACCCGCCTTGCCAGTTACGCAAAATCATAGTTCCACCTGATGTTTCTCCGCTACCTTTTGCTTTCACCCAATGAAATTTTGAAGTAATCATCCCTTAAGGTTCCTCAGTCAATGGCAAAAGCAGAACCGCTCCTAGAATCCCGTAAAGGGAAAATCCTAGCAAAAGAGGTGCCGAAATTGTCGAAGTGTCAGATCACGCTGGAATTTGGTCGAAGTCAACTTATAACGAACAATTTCGTCGAGGATTCTACAGTATATGGTATTGTAAGAGATCTTCGTTACTGTCCGACCGAGATAAGCGCCGTATCATGAGAAAATTGTGCAACTTCATACGGCCGGGTATGGAAATCAAAACTTCTTCGGAAGTTAATGTCTCAAAAGATGCAGTTTAAGGCGTCTTCCAACACGCTCATGATAGGCAATGTCTGAAGAATAAGGAATACACTTTTTGTGAGAAGAAACCAGGGAGAAAAACGAGCCTTTTTTCTTAGAAAATATCGTCAAGTCGAGTGAAATGGTAACACTTCATCATTTGTCATTTTTAATATGTGTATTTATTTTTTTTTACGTTTTTCTTTCTCAGATCGGTTTTTTACTTCCTGGAAAACACGTATGGGGATGAAAAAAATCAGGAGTATGGTCAGCGGCTTCAAAATATCACAGATAAAAAAGTGTCCTGATATCGCTCTACTTGGCAAAACTTTCTAAGAATAATGGCTCGTTTTTCTCCCTGATTTCTTTTCACAAAAAGTGTATTTCTCATTTTCCATACATGAACTGTCATGACGATGTTGGAAAACACGTTGGACTGCGTCCATCGGACATTAAATTCTGAAGAAGTTTGATTTCCGTACCCGGCCGTATAAAGTTGTACAGTTTTCTCATGATTAGGCGCTTATCTCCGTCGGATAGTAATCAAGATCTCTTACAATACCATACACTGTATAATCCTTGACGAAATTTTTCGTTGTAAGGTGACCACGACCAAATTCCAGCGTGATCTGACACTTCGACAATTTCGGCACCTCTTTTGCTAGGATTTTCCCTTTATGGGATTCTGGCAGCGGTCCTGCTTTTGCCATTAACTGAGGAACCTTAATGGAGGATAACTTCAAAATTCCATTTGGTGAAAGCAAAAAGTAGCGGAGAAACATGAGGTGGAACTATGATTTTGCGTCACTGGCGAGGCGGGTATTTTCAGAAAAATGAAATTATTTTTCTTTTGCTTATTTTCAAATTGGAAGTATATTGATATTCAGAACTGTGTTTATATGTGTTATAATTCGCCCCTGAAGCCTTTTCCGAAAACGTCCTCAGATTCATGTTTTTGGGAAATTTGTAGGTGGAACTAAGATTATGCGTCGCAGTGTATGTATGCCAACTGGTTCCCTTATACAAGTCAATTCCTGATCCAAGACGCACTCATAAATGAAAAACAAGTTCATCTACCCCAAACTGAAAATTATAAAATAGCTAAATTTCCTCCAGGAGACTCTTTAACTAGAATGCCACAGAATTGCCTGGAACTGCTACTCTAGGGAAATAAGGGCTGAGAAAACCAGAATGCCGTGAAATGCCTGGGACTGGTACTCTAGGGAAGTAAGGGCTAAGAATGAAGGAACCGGAACAGAGTTGATACCTCTTGCTCACTGTTTTCGTTCGACGACGTCATCACGCTTAAGACAAGCATGCGAACTGGAGGAGCGGGCTCAGAAATTGAGCAATCATAGAAAAGAATTTCCATATTGTTCATGGCCACGATGAATTCATATTCACAATAAGACAGCCTCAGCGCTGTGACTTCCTCTGTGAAAGAAATACAGTAGAATCCATGTACACAGGATTATCGAGAGAAAGAGATGAATGGAGAGTTAAAAAAGAAAGGATTCAACACCGAACACGTTCACAGCAACACTGTCTCCAGGATTAATCTAGGCATAATTCACCAGAACGACCCATCCAGGACACATCATTGCTTTTTCCACCAAAAGCCTTTCCATAGCTGTTGCCGTTGCGTTAAAAACTGCAGAAAAGGTTTCTCCAAAGAGATCACTCGACAACCTTGGATGATTGCTCTGTAAAAAATTAAACCACTGAGTCTTCCTGGAAATGAACTGTGTAAGCAATACACCTCATACTGGACCTCTAAAACTTTTACTTCCTCTTCAGAGTACTGTCCTGCTATGGTCCCGTCATTCACAAACTTCTTTTTCGTTTCCTGAAAAGTATTTTAGTTGACAAAAACGAAGAAATACTGGTATCGAACTCATCTACGATAGCTATACTAATCGAGCTCCGCGAAAGAAATCGCTGCTGCGAAGAAAAAAGCAAAAGGAGTCTTACCTCAATAAGCCCATAAAACCAAAAGGCAACAACTAACCAAATAAGCAACCCTGAACCCGAAGGAACATTGTCGGTTTATAAAACTTTTACTTCTTCAAACACGTTACCCGTTCTTGCAGGCCATTTGTACGTTTTCTATTAACACGTTGGCGACCAAGCGGATTTTGGGGTGTCTGCCACGTGGGACCACGAAGAACTAGAAAGTGTTCCCTTGGGAAAGGCTTATCTACTGAGATAATTCGATGTGCTGATTACGAATATAATACTGATCTGGGCGCTCGCGTCAACTTGGCGCCATCCGGCGCTACTGGCAACACTAATTTTCTTCCCTGTCAAAATTTGCGAAGACCTATGTACATGTGGAAATTGTCTACTGCCCTTCGCATGAATATGACCCTGATCACGGACACGACAATTTGGACGCCAATTGACACCAACTGGGGCGCCGTAAGTCTGAACCATCAAAGGCATGAGTGGTCCCGGGGGCTCACGAATGCGATGAAGGCGGCGATTTTGAAAATGAAATCAAAAACGACAAAGTAAGCGCTAATCCGTGACTGAGGAAGATGTTACGCATGGCCGATTCACCTTCTATGAAAAATGTGGGCTTATAATGATGCTGCTGAGATAGCAAATTTTGTCGAGGCCGCTATAACATGCTTTCCGACGAACATGGTCATTAATACATTAGATCGCGTATAGAAAAGTAAGAAGTCGATGTGGCATTAGTAAGAGCTTCTTCAGTTATGAATACCTCACACCTCGTCAGGAGCTGCGTGATAAACCTTACTTGATGGCTGCGTCATATTATGTTTAACGGTATTTTTAAAATGTAATAAAACCACAGCCAGTGAAATACATACGGCAAACTATTATTGTTATCCTTAGAAATAAGAAGTTATCGGGAAAAGGTAAAAAAGCTATGCATTTGTTAACTTGGGGTGTCGCCCGACATCGGGTGCCACGGTCCCACGTGGCAGAAAAGGTGTCGCCCGACGTCGGGTGCCATTGTCGCCAATGTGTTAACGAGCTCCTGAAAAGCGAAAGGAGTGAATAATATAAACAAGTTGTATAGATATACATAAAAGAACTAAAATTTGCTTCTTTTCCACCAAGCAATCAATTCTGAGATTCGTTCCAACCTCATACCGGCAACTGAAAAGCAACAACTACTCCGATATTACATGCCATTCCATTCACTTTGGTGGTTTGACGTCATACTCACCGTCTGTCTTGGTAAGAAGAAGACTTGTCGGAAAATATTTTTTACAACAACACAACAACTAACCCATTTATTTGGTGGAAGATTTAGTCGCCCAAATAGGAACACGGTTCCTGAAAATCAAGCGTTTGAGATAAGATTGTGGATTAAAAGAAGTCTAGTAGGAATAGGCGCGTATCATAATATTTGACTTGATCTTTGTACGCGTCCAAATAGTACATTCCAATGATCCGCTGGCCATATTGTCGAATGGAGCCGCTTTGCTGTGCGGGCGTTGTACCTTCTTCAGTGGACCAACTGGTGGAGATCTAAATGGATAGACATAGAATTTGATGGCGTCCACCCACCAAGGAAGGGCATGACGATTTAGGACGTGTCGAGCGCGTCTGAAATCATGGGAAGCGTATCATTCGATTGTAGACGTTTAGGACTAAGCCTCAGAAGGGAGGAAGACCCCTGGTACGTGAGCCGTGTGGGTTTTCTGTGGAGAAGTCTTCCTCCCCTCCTCAAAGCGCAGTCGAGGCTGTTCGATATATAATTGAATATTAGTTCTTATAAACACACACTCTTATGTGAACGAGCACAAGGAAACATACATACATACATACATACATACATACATACATAGACAAGATAAACCATTTGCAGTTGTGCGATGTGGCTTATACATTAACTTCGGGGAAGAGGACAGCCGAGGGACAAGTCAAATCGGTGTTTTTATGCTCCCAGGCTTGCCTGGTATCACTTAACCGGAGGGACTGAAGGCTGAGGGTCAGGAGCAGCAAGCCCCAGCTAGGGAATGGGTCCCCAAAACTCTGCATGTCTGGACTCTTCCCCTATTCTTAACCACGAGAGTTGCGTCATCGACAGAGTTGAGACGCAGAGTTTTGTGGACCCATCCCCTAGTTGGGGCTTGCTGCACCTGGCCCTTGGTTAGCTCAGGCAACACACGATCGAGGATTTAATCCCCGGGCCGCCTACCGTGTGCTAAACACGCACCACCTGCCACTCACTACCACTTTTGCCGCAAAACACCTGAAGAAATCTGCTACAAATAAAGCTGGAAGCAGTTCGTAAATTGTAAGATCTAGTGGAGTCAAACTGGTTTTAGAGCAGACTGTGGTGCACGGTGCCCCCAGTTCCCGAACTAGCGTCAGTTTGATAATCAGGAAGGATTTTCTGGACTACTCACCCAGTCTTCTTTTCAATGACGACGAGACGGGACGAGAGGACGAGCCCGTTTGCGAGAAATCTATGTCAAAACCACTACTTACACTTTTTTCATCCGAATTCGGAAAACAAAGCATGCGCTAGACTCGTGAACGCGATAACGCCTGACCGACCGCTTCCTCAATCATGCATGAACCGCGAGAGAAACCGGTATTTCAGAAACTTCATTAGCGAATCTGGCGCTCTCGTTACTTAGGGGGGGGGGGACATTGAAGTGAGTGACCTGCACTTGCAGAATTAGGGACTAAGAACTAGGAAGGGGAAGGGGTTCTGGGGAAGGATGTGAACAACCGCTGCCCCCCTGGCGTTTCTCCTCCGCTCTCGTGGGCTCAGCCTGTGCTACATGTCTGCGGCTTTATACGCCTAAATTAGACAACAATGGTGGTTTTAGATAGAGGAGGCTATGGGAGGCTATAAGGACACAGAGGTAGATGAACCAAAACGGATTGCTAGGCGCAGTTCCTTTGTGAATAGGGCCTGTTCAGAGTTTCACAGACTGGTCAAATCAGGAGTTTCTCTTACAACTCATGTTCCTTCAAAGCCTTGGAAAAGAGTCTAGTCTAGGGAAAGTATTTTAGCTCTCAGACTTTGTGTGTACACTGTAATGGAGGTGATGTACGTTGTTTTCGTATTTCAGCTCATTATTCTACTCTTTTGAAGTTGTTATGTCCCCTTATGACCGATCAACACAGGGTTCA